>JAODAL010068708.1:0-16694 GCA_025379985.1 Phyllomedusa bahiana
GGGGAGGCCGAGCTGACGCTGCAACGCAGCCAGGCGGGACGAAGCAGGGTGCGAACGGCGGAAGTGCGAACTAAGACCTCAAGCCTTCCTCAGCAGGCAGTCCAGACCCGGGTAGCGCTTTAGATATTTCTGGACGACGAGGTTCATGACATGTGCCAGGCAAGGATGGGCTCCAGCCTACCGATCTTCAGGGCAGCCAGCAGATTTAAACCGTTAACGCACACCACCTTGCCTGGCACAAGGTTCTTGTCACCCAGCCAGCGCTCGGTCTCGTTGCGGAGAGCCGTCCACAGCTCCGGACCTGTGTGTGGATGGTCTCCGAGACAGATTAATTTCAACACGGCCTGGTTTCTCTGGGCACAGTGATGCCCAGAGGACCTTGGGGGAAAGAGACCCTGCACCATCCCTGCGTTTTGAAGAGCGTGTGCCGAGCCTGAGAGCCACCGTCACCACCAGAGACATCCACCCAGCTCACTCAGTGAGCTGTCACAGAGATATAGTGGCCTTGGCCGTGCTTACTAGACCATGTGTCGGTCAGATGGACTTTTCCAGACACAGATGCAGACAACGCGCTTGAAATTTTAGATGACACGTGGCTGGTAAGGGCAGTGACGGCTTTTCTGGCAAAGAAATACCTGCTCGGCATCTGGTATTGGGGGCAGGCAAGGGCCATGACATGGCGGTTCCCATCTGTGTCCACCAGACTGAAAGGCAACATTTCCAAGGCCAAAAGCCTGGCAATGCCGACTATTCAGCTTTTGGCTTTGGATGGTTTGGGTTAAAGTGTTCTTCTGCTCCCAAACCTGGAAGACAGAAGGCTGGCTGCTAGACGGCCGCTGTACGCGTGCAGGTCGTACAAACTGGCGGAAGGAGAATTGGTAGGATGGGTCTCTGGTGGTGCTGGTGGTACTCGGGCGACGGTGGAGGCTGAAGCGAGGCTATCCCTGATCATGACTCTGAGAGACATGGGCAGCTGAGGAACGCTTGGTGGTGCGGAGAGGAGGAGGAGGCGGAAGAGAGGGTGTGACAGTGGTTGGAAGCTCGGCATCGGTGTGGCCTTTTTTGGCCAAGTGTTGCCTCCATTTCAACTCATGCATTCGCTGCATTTGATTTGACATAATGGGTGGTGGTTAAAACACCCTAAGATTCTTGCCTCTACTGATGCATTTACGGCAAAGGCGTCTTAGGTCATCATGGGAGATTCAGAGGCTTGCTCGAAAAAAGGCCCAGGTTGAGGGGTCCTGGGACCTTTTTGACTGGCGATAAGTCGAGGAGCGGGGTTTAGCTGATTGTGGCTGGCGGAATAATCTCAGGGACTTGTGCGACGACTCTCACTTTTTGAGGCCGGACCCATACTGACAATACCCCTCGTCCTTCCCTCTCGTTCCGTGATGAAGCGCTTGCAGCAATTCTGCTCGAAAAGACACGTTGGATCCACAATGTCGTCTTATAATCATCAACACAGGTGGGACTTGGTCTGTCTACATTCTGCATCCAGAGCTGGGGCTACAAGCAAGAGCACAGCAAGACGTTGCGACCGCCCGGGATTTTTACCGTTTGACCGGCTTACTTCTCCTCCTCTGTGGCATCAGTAAACTGGCGTCAGTGCAGACAAATCATCCACTTTGGCCTCTTGATCTTTTGGAAATGCTTCTGACCCCAAACGCATTTTGTCATCAAAGAGGTCTCAGAAATGGAGTATCCACAGTGGTGGGTACAAGAGTTGACATTTGGGCTGCCTTCACTTTTATGTTGACGGATGCTGACGATGCTGATGACGTACAATTTGTGGCGTGGACTGGGGAGGACGAGGAGGTAAGAACTGCTGGATGCAGGTTGCATTAACCACTGGAGTAACAGATTGGCGACGCTGTCGTTACGAGATTCACAGGCCCCCTGACCCAGCGATGACAGGCCTGACTGTCCGGCAACGCCGATCCGCTGCTTGCGTGTTGTCGCCAGCACTGGAAAGAGCACCTTCTCTCGTACCTCTACCTCCTACACCCCTCTTTGCTCGCTTACATCTGCATTTTGCCTCCATGTTCAGAAAATAAAAATTTAAGAGTTATGGAAGGTTTTTGAAAGTCTCTTATTTAAAGACGGATATCACAGGCTATTCTTAAATCCCTCTATTTCATACAGCCAACTAGATTAGAAAACTGAAAGGTTTCTAGTGATACCTGTGAAATGCGGTCTGGGGGACGAAACCGTCAGACAAAATCAACAGTGTTCTTCTTTCAAGTCCCAGGGATTTACAACTCACTAGTAGGAATTGGAATTGAAGTTTTCAACCAAACTATCATACAAGTGCGCTATCTGCGCCAAACTGAGATTCACCGAGCAGCAATAAAACATTCAGGAAGTTACACGGATGAGAAATGTGTTTTTTTGCAGCAATGACAAACGAGGACAGTTGCTAGATATATTTTTCTATTAAGAATGTCGTACAACGTGGCTATTTGGAATAAAACTAGGGCCGCCACCACGTGCAATACAGATATTTAACAGTTATACGGATAACAAACGGTGGGTTTTTTTCTGCAACAAATGATTACACAACAGTAACTACAAAATTTCTGTATTCAAATTTAAGTATAAGGTGGCTCTTTGATACAATCTGGGCAGCACCTAAGTAAAAAAAACTCCATTTGAAATGTATCGGATAATAAAAAGGTGGTTTTGCACCTATGAAATACTACCTGCGGTGGACTTAGAAAAAGTTTTCCTGTATCACTACTGTTAGTTACAAAGTGGGTATTTCACATATTGGACTGCGCTAAAGTGTAAAACACGTAATTAAAATTGTGTACCGATATAATTAGTGGTTTTTGCACCTATGAATTACACACCAATACTAGCAATTTCTGTATGCGTATATCTAGTACAAGATGAGTCTTTTTAACAAAAATGGCCTGCGCCAAAGTGAAACAAAAAAACCTATAATTAAATTGTGTATGGATAAAAAACGTGTTATTTTGTACCTATAAAATACACCTGCGGTGACTAGAAAAATTCTGCTATCCTATTGTAAGTACAAAGTGGGTCTTTCAACACAAACTGAGCTGCGCAAAGTGAAAAAACACGTAATTAATTGTCTACTGTTAATAATAGGTTGTTTTTGCACTATGAATACAACACAATTCCTAGCAAATTACTGTATGGTAATAATCAGTACAAGATGAGTCTTTTTAACAAAAATGGCTGCGCCAAAGTGAACAAAACCTAATAACTTGTGTATGGATAATAAATCGTTTGTATTTTGTACTATAAATACACTTGCGGTGACTAGAACAAATTCTGTATCCTATTGTAAGTTCCAAAGTGGGTCTTTCAACAAAAACTGAGCTGCGCAAAGGTGAAACACACGTATATTATATTGTGTACTGTTAATTAACAGGTTGTTTTTGTCACCTAATGTAATACAAACCCAATTACTAGCAAATTTTCTGTATGGTAATATAAAGTACAAGATGAGTCTTTTTTCACCAAAATGGCCTGCGCCAAAGTGAAAAAAACCTAATTAAATTGTGTTATGGATAATAAAACGTGTTGTTGTACCTATAAATACCACCTGCGGTGGAACTAGAAAAATTATGTATCCTTATTGTAAGTTACAAAGTGGGTCTTTATCAAAACTGAAGCTGCGCCAAAGTGAAAAATCACGTAATTAAATTGTGTACTGTTAATTAATATTTTTTTATGTTGTTTTTGGCACCTAATGAAATACAACACCAATTACTAGCAAATTTCTTTATGGATTATTATATAAGTACATGATGGGTCTTTCAAACAAAAGTCCTGCGCAAAGTGAACAAGCTAATTAAATTGTGTACGGATAATAGAAGGGGTTTTTTCACCTATTAAATACCCCTGCGTTGGCTAGAAATATTTCTGTATCTATTGTAAGTACAAAGTGGGTCTTTGAACAAAAAAATGAGTGCGCCAAAGGAAAAATACGAAATTAAATTTTTACTGTAATAATAGGTGGTTTTTGCACCTATGAAAACACACCAATTACTAGGAAATTTCTGTATGGTAAATCGTAAAGATGGGTTTTTTAACAAAAAGGGCCCCCGCCCCAAAAGGGAAAAAAACCTAATTAAATTGTGTCGGATAATAAACGTGGTTTTTGCACCTATAAAACCCTGGGTGACTAAAAAAAGTTCTGTTCCTATTGTAAGTACAAAGTGGGTCTTTGAAAAAAAAACTGAGCGGGGCCAAAGTAAAAAAACAGTAATTGAATTGTGTACTGTTAAAAATAGGTTTTTTTTTGACTAGAAAACAACACCAATTACAGAAAATTTGTTTTTGTTTCGATATTATGATTATGCGCAATTTTCACCTAAATTATGCGGTCGGAAAAATTTCCCTAACCCTAAAAACGTCCCGATTTAACTTTGTCGTTATAAGCTAAACTACTCAGAATTCCGGGGGCTACTTTTTTTTAAAAAAAAAAAAAAAAATTAAACTTATTTTTTCATTAAGTTTTTAAACAATTTATTGTAGCTTTACCTTGGTCTTGGGAGTGGGGAAAAAAAGTGATAAAGAAGAAAAGGGAAAAACCCAAACAAGAAAACTGGAGTGTGGAGAAGCTGGTGGGGAGAGGACAGGCAAAAATATTTACGGGGGGTTGAATTTAAGGACGTGTCTTTTTTCAAACCTACTAAAATTAATTTTTCACCCCCTTTGGGTTAAAAATTTTTTCTATGTTTATTTTAAAAATTTTAAAATTTGGGTGCAAAATACATGGTGGAGTTTTTTTATGGGAAAGTCTACCATGTAAACAAGCCCTATCTAAGAGCGCTCTATGACTAACACTGTTGCCCAAGCTATTCTGGGGGGGAAAAAGATTTTCTTCGTCCCCCTATTTGGAGAACAGCTACAAATATCCATACAAGCTTATAACTCACTGAGCTGAGGTTGGTTTTAGTTTTTATCCCCCGGTGCATCAAAAAAGGCCTTCGCATAAATTTCTCCACATTTTTTAGGAGGTTTAAAAATTCTACCCCCTCCCTTGTCTTAACTTGGAAGACGTGTTATTTTTTAATTCGTTATTAAGTTTCTTTTTTGTCCTGTTTAAGTTGTCCTTGGCTTCCTATGGAGAGGATGTTAGAGTCTAAGTATACAGAATAAAGAACCCAAAATAAGGTTTATGGGATTGTGAATGTAGACCATTGTGAAACTGTTTTGGGGCCTATAATAGTGTTAAGCCATAAAAGGTCCCCACTCAACCCCTTAAGCCGAACGCTTGAAAAGTACTTAATGAGTAGCACATCTTTTTATTTTTGCCTCTTTGCGTTTCAACAGACGTAACTTTTTTATTTTTTCAATGATGCAGTCGTAAAAGGCCTGGTTTTATTCGGGACAAGTTGTACTTTGTGTGGGAATAATTTAAGTTCACTTAGAATTTATTACAGAATTTTCTTTCAAATATTTTTTTTCTACATTTTTTTTTACACCATTCACATTTTGCACTTATTAACTTGTTAGATTAATTGTACAGGTTATTTCAGTCACATGGATAACTAATATGTGTAGGCTTTATTTTTTGTGTGTGTAAAGTATGCACAATTGTTTTTTATTAAATATTTATTTTATTTTATTATTTATTTTATTTTTTTCTATACTGTTTTATGTTTTTTTTTAACTTTTTTAAATAAAAACCCATGAAAGGATAACAGTTTTACATTTTTTTTAACACTTAGTAATTTATTAGCATATTCATATATGCTAATACATTATAATCTGTTTTAGTATGACAAAGGCAACAGTCAGGGCAGCACAAAGTGTGCCCTGATCTGTAGCTTGTTACACAGACAGACCTGGGGCTGCTCTAGGTTCCCCAGGCTCTGTCGGGTAACTGTGAGTCCCGATCACCCGACAGAGCGGGGTAAAGCCCTTTGATTATGCTGCGGTTGGGGGTTAAGCGTCGGGGATCAGAGGTTTCTCCCACTCCCCCTGGGAACAGGGGTGTGAAGTACAGAACTGTACTCAGCGCTGCTGCAACGCCAAAAGATATCGCTGCAGGCGAACGACCTGCACTGTCCGCCGTCAAAAGACGGTGTTGTGGTTGTTAACGGGTTAAAAGGAACTAATAAGTTAATAAGCAATGGAGGGATCCCAGAGGTTGAGAGGGCCCACTTAGGTGCTGAAACATTGTTGGTGATATGTCAGAAAATTGTTGTCACCGCGGCAGTTTTTAGGCACATTAAATCAGTGTAAAGTGCGCCAGAAAGTACATCCCTCAAAAATCTGGCGTCTGGTATCCCTTTTGCATAGTAAAACATAATACGCCTAAAAAGGCGCATTGCGCAAACCCAACGTCCATAGCAAAAATCATTGGTGGTGTATGTAATGCGCCCATGGAGGCGCATTGCGAACGGAGGCGCATAACATAAAATTTACTAGTGTATGTAATGCACTTTAATAGGCAAATTGCTTTATGGTGACGCACAGCGTATCATTGCTACTATATGAAATGCACCTGTTTACAATGTGTCATACCCGGCGTATAATGCGCTTAGTTTTGGTGCACGACAATTCATTTATATCAAGAATATGGCGTCAAAAGTGTTTTGAGTGCAAAATAGACCAAAAAAACGTCATTTGCGTATTGGGGCATGTCGCACTGTATTTTTTTATAGACCATAACAAGTTTGTGGCTTGCTGCTATCTAGCAGTACTGTGTAGGTTCTCTCATACATGGTAGAATTATTTATACCATTGATTATTGCTACTTACGTTGCGGTTTTCATTTCCTGTCATTAGGTGCGGGGGGCCCAAGCTCATTTTGCTATGGGGCCCTATGAATTCTAATTACGCCCCTACATTCTTAGCACGTACTTCGGGAGCTTCCCTGGATTTGTATATGCTAAATGCACCTTCATTTGTGATGTGTATAGCTACTTATGTGTGCACCATATAACACACCTATGGCACAGTTACTTATGCACAGTATATGTCCACCTAGATAGACATAGATTTCTACATGAATATACAGATATACATACATTTATAGACAATTGGAGGTATAATTTCTTCTGAAGTTCTCACCTCTTTGGATCTATTGCTGTATGAACGACAGGAAGAATTAAAAATACTGAATGTGGTCTGCAGCAGGGAGCAGGTGGCATCCTGCAAGAGATACTGGTGGAAATGAAAAGAAAACTATATCAGTGTAATAATACCAGTCATTATATTCTCCTGTTAGACGCTTTTAGCCAGGACTGGGACAAGGTACTTCGGTGCCCTAGGCAAATAAGGCACATAGCGTTCCCTACCCCCCAATGGAAATTTCAGCCCACTCCATACCTCTTTGTGTCCCCTTCATGCCTGGGATGAGGTGGCACCCTTGGCGGTTGCCTAACTTTGCCTATCATTTTTTCCAGCCTGTTTTTTAGCACTAGCCTAAAAAAGCGACGTGGTCCATTAGTTTTAACAGAAAACTACTGTACCTCTAGATGAAGACGTGTAATATTGCTTGCTTTTACACTGTTGCTATAGGATTGGGTTTGGAGTTTCGGGTGGCAGAAGAACATGCCTATGTGAAGGGGGAGGGCTTTTCTCCACAAACTGCGGAGAAAAACTGTCCCCCGGCGGCCGTGTGCACGGCACAAAAAGGGCTAGTTCACACGGCTGATTGCTGACGTAATTGCGCGGATGGATTTCGCCCCGCAATTACGCCGGCAGCCGTGCAGAGGGGGCAGGGCGGGGGCGCTGCTCGCCGGCCCCATAGACAGTCATTATTCACGGCGCGTACACGGATTCGCCGAGCGGGGAGAGGAGACGGAATCCATAGTTCTCTATGGGAACTGTGGATTACTGTAGTTACTGGGACGGATTTCAGCCGTACTGCAGCGCAAATATGTCGCGCAGTACAGCTGAAATCAGTGCCCAAATCAGCCGTGTGAACGAGGCCTTACAGGACAAATACCGGTTGGATAAACCGACCGGTATTTATCTTATGCCGTGTGAACGGCCCTTAAACCACAGCTAAACGGAGCTCACTATCTGTAATAATAATAATAATAATAATAATAATCTTTATTTATATAGCGCCAACATATTCCGCAGCACTTTACAATATAGAGGGAATAAGCACAGACAGACATGTTGCATTGTAAAATTGCTATAACAAAGCAATATATCATTATGTCATATAACTAGGTAGCACTGTCCATTTTCACAAGTACTTACTGTCTGATTCATTGCATCACATTTCTCCTTTTGCTTTAACTCTGAACTACTTAGTTGACATTTATCCTTCACTTTATTGTCTAAAGAGAAAATAATGAACATGTAAGTTCAACACCATCATTAATAGGGAAACATATTCATGTTACCTGCAATATGACAGCTCATTGATTGAAATGCACAGATATTATATAGATAGGTGTATAAAAGCCCTCACTCTGCTCATGGGTCTGCAGGGTTTGGTGTGGACTTTATGTATATCCTAGGATAGAGGGATAGAAGCTGAGTTCTGTGATATATAGGTTTATATGATTTGGAGCAGGATGTATGAGAAAAAAGCAGAGTAAATCCTAATAGGACTCCTTAAATGACAGTAAAGATCCTGCTTATTCCGCCCACATACAGTGATTGACAACTTTCCTTGTATCAGTGAGTGTACAAAGCAAAGTATCACACGGCAGAAGGCAAAATACTCGTTAGGTTCTAATCAGAAACTGACCAGTATTTTACACTTAGTTTTCATTTTTTGTATCGGTTTTTCTTCCTTCTTTTGCTGCAGTTTTTGGATTTCGGCCGTCCCATTCAATTGAACAGTACTATAATCTGCTGTTTTCAAGTGAAATACGACGGATTATAGAACACGTTCTAAGTTTTTTAACCCGGTTTTCAGATTTGAAATCCGAACTCAGGAAATCCAAGCTGTGTAGACTACCATAAACCTATATATCACAGAGATCAGCTTCTCTCCTCTATCATATCACCCAATATATCACAGAGCTCAGCTTCTCTTCCTCTATCATATAACCCTATGTATCACAGAGCTCAGCTTCTCTCCTCTATCATATAACCCTATATAACACAGGGCTCAGTCCCCCTCCCTCTATCATATAACCCTATATATCACAGAGCTCAGCTTCTCCCTCTATCATATAACCCTATAATCACAGACTCAGCTTTTCTCCTCTATCATATAACCCTATATATCACCCGAAACTGATCCTCTCCCTCTATCATAGAACCCTCTATATCACGGAGCTCAGCTTCTCTCCTCTATCATATAACCCTATATATCACAGAGCTCAGCTTCTCTCCTCTATCATATAACCCTATATATCACAGAGCTCAGCTTATCTCCTCTATCATATAACCTATATATCACAGCGCTCAGCTCATCTCCTCTCCTCTACCATATAACCCTATATATCACAGCTCAGCTCCTCTCCTTTATCATATAACACTATATATCACAGATACCCCTTGAGGAAGCATTAACTGGCGAAACGTACGTCGGGGTGATTGGAGGTATTTGGACTTTACTGGAACATGGGTAATTTACGTCTATTACTATCTCTAGTTTGTTGCATTCATTGATAGTGGTGAATTGGTCTTGATCTAACTAACTAATTATGGGCTACATATATCTATTGGTGATATTTATATACTGATAATTCCCTATATATATGAGACCTGTCACTTTATATTTGTTACCCTATATGTTTCTGTACACTTTTATGTAATGCGCCTCTTTGTATTTTCAACTATGGGATCTTGTCTTTTGTAATGTTATGTAATTTTTAACAAGAAATAATTTAATAAAGAATTTTGATATTAATTTGGTGGTGGAGTAAGCTCCTTTTCTTATTTTTGTAAGCTATATATCACAGAGCTCAGCTTCTCTTCTCTATCATATAACCCTATATATCACAAAGCTCAGCTCCTCTCCTCTGTCATATAATCCTATACATCACAGAGCTCAGCTTTTCTCCTCTCTCATATAATCCTATATATCACAGAGCTCAGCTTCTCTCCTCTATCATATAACCCTATATATCACAGAGCTCAGCTTTTCTCCCTCTATCATATAACCCTATATATCACAGAGCTCAGCTTCTCTCCCTCTATCATATAACCCTATATATCACAGAGCTCAGCTTCTCTCCTCTATCATATAACCCTATATATCACAGAGCTCAGCTTCTCTCCTCTATCATATAACCCTATATATCACAGAGCTCAGCTTCTCCTCTATCACATCCTGCTCTCAGATAGGGCAGCATAAACAATCTGACAGGTTACCTTTAAGTATACCCATAGGTGTAACTTTAGGAGGGTACGGAGTGGACTGGTCCCCTCACTTTTTTCTGGGTGGGGGACGGTCCCCCCACTTTTTAGCCACTTCAATAAAAAATAATTCAGATGAAAGCATGAGAATACGGTAAGTGGTGAGAGCAGAGCACAGAGGAGGAAGAAGTTAACCCTTTGCCTGCTGTTTTTCTGTGCATCTTGGGGGGACAGAGTAGGTATCTGCCTCAAGTGTCAGTGCAGAGTGAGAGTAGCGCTGATTGGTAGAGCAGGAGTCCGCAGGGGCTGCTTCACCAATCAGAACACTGCTCAAAGTCCAGCACACTCTGTATCTGAGACTGTATCTTTCCCTCCCCTCATATACCACTTCCCCTATGCTCAGCTCTCATCAGAGAAGAAGAGAAGCTCTCGACGAATGCCAACTACACCAGACTACAGGAGACAGATAAAAAGGGGACAAGGGTGCCGGGCGTTGTGTGTGAGTAGGGTATGTATTGTATATGTGAGATGTATATATACTGTATGTACAGCTATGTGTCTAGCCGTGTCACTTCTTCCCTGCACTTACACGCCAGGGAAAATTAAAGTGAATGGGGTAGGCCCGCAGCATTTTAGAAGTGTGGACTGGCCAGCATGTACTTCTAAAACAACCAGCATATAGCAGAGCGCACAGTACGCATCGCTATATGCCTTGTGAACATACCTTAACGGTATATTCATGCAGAAGATATGAATGCTGATTCTGGGGTGGATTCAGTGCTGGATCTGCCACAGAACTGGCGTCCAAACTGGCAGAAAACTGATTTACATTATACCCTATGTAAAATCAGTGTCGTAATTTAGATGAGCTATCAAACGACATGGAAACCTGCAAAAAGCATTAATGCTATCTACAATACATGAAAAAAAAACTTTGAGGTTCTTAGTTCACATGTTTTGATCAAAAATGTTTAAGCCATCCCCAACTTTCAACGGGACACCGATGCGGATGGTCCTACACTGTTCCTACCTCTCTTTTGAGTCCAGTTCAGACTTCTCAATTAGGTCATCCGACCTCCATAATCCAGAGAGAAAAAAGGCACCAGCTTTATAAGCATACCGCACTTACATTATACCCTATGTAAAATCAGTGTCGTAATTTAGATGACACTGATTTTACTTGAGAATTTTCGGCGCACACTGTCAGCGTCTACACAGAATTGTTCGAGGTGTTTTATGCACTAACAGCACTAATGGACAGGAGGTAGGAATCTGCCTTGGGCAGTCTGGATCATATGCTCATCGGAATTCTGCGTTTGCAAGCGCCGAATTTCCAAAAAGCAAACGACACGGTCAGTGCCGAAAAACCGTCATGTGAACCCACCCTGAGTGTGTAGTGTGTCTGTGTTCAAAATATGTATATATACACATACACACAATTTCTGGGGTATCTTGTTTAATGTAGTCTCTGGGGTACAGTGTGTAATGTAATAATCTCTGGGTTGTGGTGTGTAAACTAATCTCCGGGGTACAGTGGGTAACATAGTAATCTCTAGGGTACAGTGAGTAATGTTATCTCTGGGGTATGGTGTAATATAATCTCTGTTGTACAGTGTGTAATGTAATCTCTGGGGTACGATGTGTATTGTAATCTCTGGGGTATGGTGTAATATAATCTCTGTTGTACAGTGTGTAATGTAATCTCTGCGGTATGGTGTAATATACTTTCTGTTGTACAGTGAGTAATGTAATCTCTGTTGTACAGTGAGTAATGTAATCTCTGGGGTACAGTGTGTAATATAATCTCTAGGGTATGGTGTAATGTAACCTCTGGAGTATGGTTTAATATAATCTCTGTTGTACAGTGTTTAATGTAATCTCTGAGGTACAGTGTAATGTAATCTCTGGGGTACAGTGAGTAATGTAATCTCTGGGATACGGTGTGTAAACTAATCTCTGGGGTACAGTGGGTAATGTAATCTCTCGTGTATGGTGTGTAATGTAATCTCTGGGGTACAAAGTGTAATGTAGTCTCTGGAATACTGTGAGTAATGTAATTAATTTCTAGGGTTCAGTGTATAATATATTTTTTGGGTACAATGAATTATATTATTTCTTGAGTAAAACATGCAATTTATTTCTCAGCTGCAGTTAGTAATGCAATTTCTGTGGTTCCCATGTGTAATATAATTCATTTCTGGGGTGCAGTGAGTGATGTCATTCTGGTGTATGGTATGCAATAAAATATATTTTGGGGTACAGTATGTGACATAAGTGATTTCCAGGGGTACAGCAAGATTGGGTTCTTTTATGTTCCTCATTCTGTTGTGTGTATTACAAATTTAATGGAGTAGTGACGGGGAGGGTTAAGCAAAATTTGCTGCATTGCACAAACATTTTTTTTTTTCCATCTAGAGGGGGGAAATATTGTAGGTGCGCTGGTTCGGTTTCATTGCCAGGACGGCTTTTTTAGTCCCAGTCCTTCTCTAAACTTCAGTGATTAGAGAGCCACTCATAACCTTATGGATTGCACCAAAAGTGTTTGCCATAAGGACTCTGCCCGGACCTGCTGGGGGAGCTCAAAGCACTCCCTCAGACCTCCTAGCTGGGTTAGAGGGGGCCGCTTCACTGCAGGGAGAGGAGGGGAGAGAAGGGACGGGAAGGGAGGGGAAGTGAAAGGGAAGACGAGTGAAGGAGGGAGGGATAGTAAGATAGGGGATGAGAGGGAAAATTGGTCCCCCCCACTTTTTGAACCAAAGTTACACCCCTGAGTATACAAAAGAAAATGATAGAAATAAGCAAAGACATTATCACAAGAACAAACATGATCATACTGATTGACAGACTATTATAGATGAAGAGGTGGCTTAAATCTACAAGGAAAAGAGAGATGGGACTTTAGGTTGCTTTTGAAGTGTTGGGAAAAAAATCTTCGACACAATGATGAGAGGAAAGTCCAAGAGAGCAGAAAAGGCCTTGATAATAAAGAGGATTATGTGTGGGGACTACTAGGAGTTAAGGTCATAGATGTACTGTATGTAGAGGGGAGGCTGTGGTCAGCCTTGTATGTCAGGATTGTGAACTGTACTGGGTAGCTGATGAAGGGAGAGGTGGGGGAAGAACAAGAGGAAAGGTGGAGTAGCCATCAATGATAGCAAGAAGACCGCAGGTGATGATATCACTGTACTTTAATTCCTAGGCTCACCTATCTATGATCTACAGTATCTAGTTCCTAGGTCGCCCTCTGCGCTGTGTAACCTGGGGGTATTCCTTTTATCTATGGGGTACTCACACCATCCACATGCGATGCTTTTAAATGGATTGTCCAAAAACATAAAAAGTTATTTGGTTGTCGCCCAAGTGCAGTGTTGGACTGGGGGGTCTGGGGCCCACAGGGGAGTTGATCTTGGGGGCCCACCCTACAGTACATGAAAATATTACCGACCTCTCGGATATAAATGCGCCCATTTTACCACATAATACAGTGTGAAAAACAGAACTGTATTGTGTAGGACAATGTAGTCACACATTTGTCAGTCTAACATATCATAGACACAGGGCTAAGTAGCTCCATCTATATCTCCACCCCCACCACATACAATATCCCCCTCCACCCACATACAATATCCCCCTCTATCCACATACAATATCCCCTCCACCCACATACAATATCCCCCTCCACCCACATACAATATCCCCCTCAATCCACATACAATATCCCCCTCCACGTTTCCCTTGGTCACGCACCTCGCCACCTTCTAAAATAAACACCAGCAAGAAAGAAAGTGTAACTCCTATCACAGGGTCAGGTGTTCCCTCACTCTTACAGTCAGGGACACATGTACGCTGGCATTATACCCGCACCGATATAACCTACAACACTACCATATAGAGAGCACATAGAGGTCAGACACCAGCTCAGGTATAACCTACAACACCCCCATATAGAGACCACATAGAGGTCAGACACCAGCTCAGGTATAACCTACAACACCGTCATATAGAGATCACATAGAGATCAGACACCAGCTCAGGTATAACCTACAACACCGCCATATAGAGACCACATAGAGGTCAGACACCAGCTCAGGTATAACCTACAAAAACGCCATATAGAGACCACATAGAGGTCAGACACCAGCTCAGGTATAACCTACAACACCTCCATATGGAGAACATAGTGATCAGACACCGGCTCAGGTCACATCACATATAGAAGTAACATAACCCCTTACATCCAGGGACTCACCGGAGACGTCTTATCTGAGGAGTCGTTCTCTTCTCTCATGAGTCGTTCTTATTCCCTTTTCTTCTGCATCCGTTCCACACCGTCATGATGACTTGTCCCGGACACCACTCATCCCTGCAGCATTTACACACAAATATCTTAGAATCCTCAATTTTCCAGCATCTCTTTACCCATTCCCACCTCTGTACAAACTACCCAGGGGTGGGAGAGCGGGTACAAGCCATAACTTGGAGGCCTAGTATCCTAAGGGGTTGGAGGGTGCGGAGAGGACTAACCCCCTGGAGATAATACTACAACTATGGGCTGCTCCCCTCTCAATTATATTACCAGGTACGTAGGCAAATGGGCAAGGCCCCAGGTAACTAGATAGGCCCTATTTAGGTAGGTAGACCCCCGCTGGATAAGTTGGAAGCCCGGCCCCAGGTAGGTTGGTGGGTACCTAGCCACAGGTGGCTAGGTAAATAGCCCCCAGGTAGATATGCAGGCCCCAGTTAGGCAAGTTGATAGGCTACAGTTAGGTTGGTGGACCCCAGTTAGGTAGGCTGTAGGTAGGTGTTGGTGAGTCCCAATTAGTTAGGCTGTAGGTAGGTGGTTGCCCCCAGTTAGGTAAGCTGTAGGTAGTTAGGGTCCCTTTTATATAGGCTTCAAGCAGTTAGGGACCACTTTAGGTAGTATACAGGCAGTTAGGGACAACTTTAGGTAGTATACAGGCAGTTAGGGCTTCCCTTGAAGTAGTATACAGGCAGTTAGGGGTCTCTTTTAGGTACTATACAGGTAGTTAGGGGTCTCTTTTAGGTAGTATACAGGCAGTTAGGGGTCTCTTTTAGGTAGTATACAGGTAGTTAGGGGCCTCCTTTAGCTAGTGTGCAGGAAGTCAGGGCCCACCCTTTAGCTAGTGTGCAGGAAGTCAGGGCCCACCCTTTAGCTAGTGTGTAGGTAGTCAGGGCCCCCTTTAGTATTTAGGTAGCCAGGGCCCCCTTTAGGTAGCCAGGGCCCCCTTTAGGTAGTCAGGGCCCCCCTTTATGTAGCCAGGGCCCCCATAGTTAGTCAGGGTCCTCTTTATGTAGCCAGGGCCCCCCTTAATGTAGCCAGGGGCCCCCTTAATGTGGTCAGGGCTTCCCTTTATGTAGTCAGGGCCCCCCTTTATGTAGCCAGGGCCTTTAGTATTTAGGTACAAAACATACGTTGGCTCTGCACATATAGAATATATTGTGAAAAACACAAGCATAGGTGCACACTGAAAAGGCAATATATACATCTAATACAAACATCAGTGGCACACTAAAGACTAAGTAAAACCTCAAGCTATATAGGAATATTGGAAATGCATTACTGCTAAGGAAAATATGAAAAACCTGGGACTCTTAGTTTACAGTATTTGATCAAAGATTGTATTAAGCTCACCCTCCCAAACGTCAAGGGGATCCCAGAGCAGGTGAGTCCCTACACTAAACATGTTACCTCACTAGGCGTCAATCCAGACTGCAGCTTCAGGGTATGGTAGGAACTAGCAATTGAATAATCCTGCACTGGTTTAAAAAGAGGCAGCTGTGTGCAGCAAGCCAAAGAGATCGCCAATCTCAAATGAACTACAACGTATGTTTTGTAGTTCATTTGAGATTGGCGATCTCTTTGGCTTGCTGCACACAGCTGCCTCTTTTTAAACCAGTGCAGGATTATTCAATTGCTAGTTCCTACCATACCCTGAAGCTGCAGTCTGGATTGACGCCTAGTGAGGTAACATGTTTAGTGTAGGGACTCACCTGCTCTGGGATCCCCTTGACGTTTTGGAGAGGTGAGCTTTAATACAATCTTTGATCAAATACTGTAAACTAAGAGTCCCAGGTTTTTCATATTTTCCTTAGCAGTAATGCATTTCCAATATTCCTATATAGCTTGAGGTTTTACTTAGTCTTTAGTGTGCCACTGATGTTTGTATTAGATGTATATATTGCCTTTTCAGTGTGCACCTATGCTTGTGTTTTTCACAATATATTCTATATGTGCAGAGCCAACGTATGTTTTGTAGTTCATTTGAGATTGGCAATCTCATTGGCTTGCTGCACTCAGCTGCCTCTTTTAAACCAGTGCAGGATAATCCAATTGCTAGTTCCTACCATACCCTGAAGTTGCAGTCTGGATTGACGCCTAGTGAGGTAAAATGTTTAGTGTAGGGACACACCTGCTCTGG
>JAODAL010068709.1:0-16693 GCA_025379985.1 Phyllomedusa bahiana
TCGTCAATAACGGCGGGTGCGCAAAGTCAAAAAACATTTTAAATGTTTTTTTTTTGATAAAAAAAACTTATTTTTGCACCCTTTCAATTTACCTTGGGGAATAAGAATTGCTGTTTTAAAAATTTTTATAGATCTGCGTCAAAGAACAGGCTGGGTGCGCAAATCAAAAAACACGTAAAAGATGTTTTGAATAATAAACGGAATTTTTTTTCACCTTTCAATTTACCTGTGGTGAATAAGAATTGCTGTTTTTTAAATTTACTAACTGCGTCAATAACAGGCTGGTGCGCAAAAGTCAAAAAAAAACGTAACGTTATGTTTTGATATAATAAACGGTATTTTTTTGCACCTTTTTTCAAATTCACCGTGGTAATATTTTTTAAATGGCGTTTTTTAAGATTTTCGTAGATGCGCTCTGAAAATTTTTGGGTTTTCGCAAAAGTCAAAAAACACGTAAACGTTATTTTTGAATAAAAACGTATTTTTTTTCACCTTTCAATTTACCGTGTGAATATAGAAAAATTTTGTTTTAAGATTTTCTTTGAGTGGGTTTTAAGAACATGCGGGTGCGCAAAAGTCAAAAAACACGTAACGTTTTGTTTATAAATAAACTAATTTTTGCACCTTTAAATTTACCGTGTTAATATAAATTTGCTGTTTTAAGATTTTTTTAGAAGCTGCTTTAAGAAATCTGGGTCCAAAAATCAAAAAACACTAAATTTTTTTTTTGTATAATAAACGTATTTTTTGCACCTTTCAATTCACTGGGTGAATATAGAAAATTCTGTTTTAAAATTTTTCGAAAGCTCGTCAAAACAGTGCTGGTGCGCAAAAGTCAAAAACACTAACGTTTATTTTTGATATAATAAACGGTATTTTTTTCACCTTTTTAACCCTGTGGTGAATAAAATTCGTTTTTTAAAATTTTCTAGAAAGCTCGCAAAGAAAAGGCGGGTGCGCAAAAGTCAAAAAACAAAAAACTTTTTGTTTTTGATATAAAAAACGTATTTTTTGCACCTTTCAATTTCCCCGTTTGAATATAAATTGCGTTTTAAGATTTCGTAGATCTCTCAAAAGAAAATGCTGGGGCCAAAAATCAAAAAACAGTAAAAGGATGTTTTTGTACGATACCCGGTATTTTTTGGCAACAAACAACCGTGCTGACTACAAGATTGCTGGGTTTTAATTTAAGTGCAAGGGGGATATATCAACAGTCCAGGTTAATGGGTAAAATTTTTAAAACCTTCGAAATTATACTGAAATAAAAGTGGAGTTTTTTCAGCTAAAAAAGGACCTGCAGTTAACTAAGAATTATTTATCCAATATAAGTTCAGCGCTGCCACAATATCCAGAATATTTCAATTGCAAAACAGTTAATAATAAATATATTCCACTACCAATGTCTACACTAAGTCCTTGGTGAAACTTTATAACCAGTGTTCTTTATAGATAAGCTTGTTCGTGTTCGCGCGACCGCGGCCCCCCCCCCCCCCCGCCACCCACAGCCGTGAATTTACAGTGGTAGATTCTGCTTTAAAATTCTCTAGCTAACCACGATAACATGTTCAACATCCCTAATCTAACTAAATTGGAAGCATCACAGCTAAATAGTATATTTTTCTCTGTGCAGAAATATACTAATTTCGCTTGATCTGTTTGGCCACAGGCAGAACGCATGTCCTATCCCTAAGAGACGCTGAGAGACACTGAGTGCTGAAACAAGGAAACGCTGTTCTAGTAAAACTATGTCATGTTATTTTTTCCCAGCCAATCGCACCATACAGCATCCCATTCATGAACGTCGCACCACACATCCTCACCCTGCTCTATTTTCTGTAATCTGATTTGCTGCCTCCAAAATTACAGAAGCGCCGAAAAAGGGATCGATCTTAATCAGATGATGCACAGATTTTAACCTTAATTATCGCATGATCTGGAAATTTCGATCACCAAAAAACCTTGCCGATTTCAACTTTGTCGAGTAAGAAAATCGCTATACAACACTAGTTATGACTTGTCCAGAATAGGACAACATAAAAACGTGAGCAATTTTTTATATAGACCTAAGTTCAGATTGTGTAAAAGTAAATAAAACATAAAAAAACTATATAAATGTATACATTACAACAATGTGTATCCGGACCCCCATATTAAAGTTATCACCATCATGTTACAGCGCAACGGCTAACGCTGTAAGAATTAGAAGCCAAAAAACAATGGTGGAACCTGCGTTTTTTCCCCCCATTTCATGGCCCAATTCTGAAATAAAAAACGATGTGAACACCTGGTGCACCCAAAATGCACAATACACCCCTGGTTGAGATCCCTGAGGGGAGTAGAATCTAAAATGTGCGCCTTCTTGGTAAGGTTTTAAAACCTGTTCTGGTACAAAGGGGGGCTTAGTCATATGCACATGGCCCTACCAAAATCTGTTACCAAAAGCCAAATAGCGCTCCCACCCTTGTACCCCTGCCATGCGCCCAAACAGGCAGTTTACACCCACATTTAAGGTATATGCCGAACTTGGAAGAAATTGCTTAAAGTTTTGGGGTTTTTTTTTCCAGGAATCCTTGTAAATATAAATTTTTTTAAAAGCTAAAATTCAGAATAATTGGAAAAAAAAATTAATTTTTTCACAGCCAAATGCTAAAAAAAAATTTTTGTGAAACACCTGTGGCGTCGATATACTCACAAACACACTTGATATATACCTTAAGGGTGTAGTTTCCAATGTGTGGTTTTTTTAGGGGTGTTTATTAAGTTTTAGACCTTAGGGCCTCTTCAAACCTGAAATGGCCCTAAATAAAATTGCATTGAAAATGAGCCCCCGAGTCCAGTAGTGCTCCTCCTATTCTGGGGCTTATGGGGAGCCAAATAATGAAAGAGGCCACATATGGGATATTTCTAAAAAGGCAGACCTGTGGGAAATGATATTACATTGCATTTACCTATCACATTACCGTATTCCAGTGAATAATGGTTAAATATTGAAAATCTGAAAAAAAGTGAAATTTTGAAATTTTCACCTCCACTTTGCTTTAATTTCTGTGAAATACCTAAAGGGTTAACAAACTTCCTAAAACACTGTTTAAATACTTTAAGGGTTAGTTTTTAAAGGTGTCATTTATGGGGGTATCTAACATAAAAGGCCCCCAAAGCCACGTCAGAACTGGACTGGTCCCTAAAAATGTATATTGCAATTTTTTTGAAAATGTGAGAAATTACTACTAAATTTCTAAGCCCTCTATGTCATAAAAAAGGACATTTAAAAAATGATGCCAACCTATAGTGGACATATGGAATGCAGTTAAAAACTATTTTATGGTGAATAATATCTGTCTTGTACGCAGAAATTTTGGGAATTTTCAAAATCACAGATTTTCAAATGTTTCATGAAATTTTGATATTTTTTCACAAAAAAACAAGGCTTGTATGGATAAAATTTTCTTACAAACTCAAAGCACAATGTGTCACAAGAAAACAATCTCAGAATCACATGGATAGGTAAAAGTGTCAAAAAGTTATTCTCACATAAAGTGACACATGCCAGATTTAAAAAATAGGGCTGTGTCAGGAAGGCCCAAACTGGCTGGGTCCTTAAGGGGTTAATCAATTCCTTGGGATATCCACGTCTAAAAAATTTATCACCCATTTCTGTCAACCTATTTTCCAACAACTCCGGATCCTGAACAATACGTTTGACTCTTAGTAATTGACTAAAAGCTAAATTATTCAATATAGGCTTTGGATGATAACTATCATACCTCAATAGACTGTTTCAGTCTGTTGGCTTCACAAAAATATCTGTTCATAACCTATCACCTGTTTTATATACCAATGTGTCCAAAAATTGAAGGGACTCTACTGAAGATACCATAGTAAACTTTATATCATCATCAATCGTATTTAAAAAAGAAAAGAAAATGTCAAGTTGAGATTGGGAACCAGTCCAAATAACAAAAATATCATCTATGTATCGCCACCACTTCAAAACAGATGAAAATTGGGGCGATACATAGATTGGACGCCTGTATAATTGAGCTACATTTTGTATTTGTCCTGTATCGCGCTGTTATATTTTATAAAATTGTGCCCTTTAACAATACGGTCCCGTTACATCTCTTGAGACCTACTGTATGTGCCGCGGGCTTCTCGGTGTGTATACTTTGTTGCTATGACCTTCCTGCTAGTTATAGACTAGTGGTGTGGTTTGTGGCATGTTGGAGAATCGTGACTGTGGGGGTTAATGGGAGTTTGTAACATTGTAGCTATAGTTGAATGACTGCTATGCCAGTCAGTAATATGGCGTCTATTGCAGCATGTTTAAGCTAGCACACTCTATTGAAGTCTATTCTAACTTGCAGCGTGCTCTCGCGATATGTGCTCCCTGGGTATGCACAGTATAGGAGTGAAAACGCCGAGTTCTATCTTTGGGCGGTCAGTACACTGATTCATTTGTTTTTGGGTATTTACACTGTATTTTTATTATATTGTATACATTATTGACTTTAAATGTGTGTATTATACTATTAGATAAGTGATGTCACTTATTTTGAACATTGATTACACAGATGTTATCATTCTCACAATTAATTCACTTGTATTTAAATGGAGTGTGATCACTATGCAGTTGCTTGAGAAAGGTTCGGTCACAGCTGAAACGTTGCACGATTGGGTAAAATAAAGACCGTTTGAAGTTGAAGTGCTGTCTGGATATACTTTTTGGATTACTACAGACCCGTGGACTGGGTTTTGGACTTGCACTCTATACATTGGATTATCGGTGCTGCTTCCTTTGCTTGATTATTCACTGCGGATATTATTCTGGGCTTCCCATGGCTCCACCTCTATAATCCTATGTTCAACTCGAGGACCACTGAGTTGGTCAAATGAGGGAACTCATTTGGTTCTCATTTGAAGATTTTTCAGTCCTTGGTGGGTTCTATAAATAGTAAACACGATATTCCTAAATTTATTTCTGATTTTAAAGACGTCTTTGATGAGGCCGTCGTGGATAGTCTTCCTCCGCATCGGCCTTATGATTGTGAAATAAACCTCATTCCAGGTGCAAAGCTCCCTAAGTGTCACATTTTCAACTTATCTCCCCCGGACAAGAGTCTGTGCGTCAGCATATTAAGAAAAGCTTGGAAAAGAGTCATATACTACCATCTATCTCGCCGGTGGGTGCTGATTTTTTCTTTGTCGAGAAAAAAGATTGAGGTCTCCGTCCTTGTATTGACTAAAGGGAGCTTACTAAATTTACTATAAAGGTTCAGCATCCACTCCCTTTGATCCCGGATTTATTTAACCAGGTTGTGGGCGCTCACTGGTTCTCCAAAATTGATCTCTGTGGTGCTTACAACCTGATCCGGTTCAGAGAGGGTGACGAATGGAAGACGGCTTTTAATACGCCTGAGGGGCACTTTGAATATCTCGTAATGCCCTTTGGTCTTAGTAATGCCCTGGCCGTCTTCCAGTGTTTTGTTAATTATATTTTCAGAGATTGTTGGGACATTTTCTTGTTGTGTACCTGGATGACATCCTCATTTTCACTCCAGATTGGGACTTTCATCGGGAGCATGTAAGGGAGGTCCTCTCCAGGCTGCACCAGAACCATCTTTGTGCCAAATTGTCCAAGTGCCAATTTGGAGTCCAGGAGGTAGGTTTTCTGGGATACATACTTGCTTCTGATTCGAAAAGAATGGACCCGCAGAAGGTTTCTGCCATCGTAGAGTGGGTGAGACCTACTACCTTAAAAGAAATCCATCGTTTTTTAGGTTTTGCTATTATCATTAATTCATTAACCTCCTGGACACACACGACCAAACAAGCATTTTCCACCTTGAAAAAATGTTTTACTTCTGCTCCTGTCCTGGTCCATACTAACCCAGAACAGCCTTTCGTTGTGGATGTTGATGCCTCGGAGAAGGGAGTTGGGGCCGTCCTGTCTCAGGGAGTTGAACCTTTTACCAACCTACGTCCCATCGCCTTCTGCTCCAGAAATTTCTCCACTGCTGAGACTAACTATGATATTGGTAACAGGGAGTTACTGGCCATCAATTGGAGACGCTTTCTGGAGGGCGCTAGACATAAGGTGACAGTTTTAACGGATGACAAAAATTTACTGTACCTTGACAATGCTAAAAGGTTGAACCCCTATCAGGCACAATGGCCGTTATTTTTCACTAGGTTTAATTCTGTGGTAACCTATCATCCAAGGGCAAAAAATGTTAAGGCTGATGTCTCATCCTGAAGCTTTTGTGTCTGCGATCTCCCAGAGGGGAACCTGAAAATATCCTTTCTCTGGGAGTAGTTGTTGCCACTCTGACTTCAGATCCAGTGTCCTCGATTGTCGACTCACAAAGTTCTGCTCCTTCTGAGTTGCCCCCTGGTAAGCTCTTTGTCCCATGTCATCTCCGTTTGAAGATACTGGAGGAGGTCCATTCCTCAGTTTTGTCTGGGCATCAAGGCATCGTGGGCACTGGTTACCTGTTATCTTGTACTTACTGGTGGCCATCTTGGCAGCGTGATGTTAAGGAATTCGTTACTGCCTGTGAGACATGTGCTAGGACAAATGTTTCCCGACAACTCCCAGAGGGACTGTTTCACCCCCTTCCTTTTCCCAACACACCCTGGTCTCACATTTTCATGGATTTCATTACCGATCTTCCCCCCTTTAAGGGTAAATGGTAATCCGGGTGGTAGATCGCTTTTCCAAAATGTGTCACCTTATTGCCCTAAAAAAATTACCTATGGCCAAGAACCTTGCAGGATTATTTGTCCGTCATATACTGAAACTCCATTGCATTCCTTCTTATATTGTGTCTGACAGAGGGGTACATGTAATGTCGAGGTCCTGGAGAGCGTTTTGAGGCAGGTGGGGCATCTCACTGTCCTTCTCCTCCGCCTTTCATCCCGAAAATAATGGGCAAACCGAAAGACTAAATCAGTCATTGGAGCAGTATCTTAGATGTTACGTTTCGGAATGCCAGGAAAGGTGCAATGAGTACTTGCCTATGGCCGAATTCGCTCTAAACAATCATGAAAATTCTTTGACATGACTGTCCCCCTTTTACTTTAACTATGGGTTCCACCCCAGGTACTCCGCCGCTACAAGTTATGAATCTCAATTTTCCTCAGTAAAATCCACCGTTAATCGACTGTACACAGTTTGTGCTAGGAATCGTTAGACTGAAAAATGACCAAATTAAATAAACTAAATATGCTGAAAGAAACGCCGACCCCGACCTGAGTATACTGTGGGCGACAAGGTGTGGCTCTCGACAAAAAATCTCTGCCTTCAAGTCCCATCAACAAAATTTACTCCGTGCCCTATTGGTCCTTTTGTCATCACTGAAATTATTAACCCAGTATCGTTCAGATTGCGACTTCCTAATTTACTCCGCATTCATGCAGTATTTCATAAATCACTGTTGAAAAAGTATATTCCCACTGTTGTCGCTCGTTCTCCACCTCGTCCTCTGGATGTACACGGGGAGTTGGAATATAAAATAGAACATATAATGGATTCTTGCAAAGTCCAGAACTCTCTCCAATATTTGGTGCATTGGAAGGGTTATGGTCCTGAGGAGCGAGTGTGGGTGGCGGCTTGAGACCTGCACGCTCCCAGGCTGGTGGGAAAATGTCACCATATCAACCTTTCCAGGCCTGGAGGATCTGATGAGGGTCCGGTGGCCCCTCATAAGGGGTGGGTACTGTCATGATTGCACCTGGCAGACCCACTGCATTTGACTCTGGTCGCCGGCCACGGCCACTGCGACCAAAACCTCAGCTTTGGCCATAATAAATACCTTTTGACTAGTGTGAACTCAGTCTTTCTGCTCTGTATGCTTAATTGATTCCTGGCCAACGCCCATGGCCAGGAATCCTCCAGCACTCTTTTAGTTGACCTGTTTCCTTTTTGATTGACAGTCTTGTTTTTCTATTTGGTCTTGTGTTTCTTCTACCTATCACTTCTGTTCTGCTTTCTCTGGTTGCCTATAAAAGGAGTAATTTGCCTCTCATCCTTGACTGCTATACAGTCTTTTTCTCTCCCTATATTTCGCCTTTTCTCTGCTTTGCCTCTCCTGTTGTTTGACTTGGCTAGGTTTCCGTTTATTTTTCTGTCTCTCGATTTGGTACTGCATCTCCTGATCAATGCTGCCTTGGCTTGTCTGACTCTCCCTTATTGTGCTCCTTGTTCGTTTGTCCGCGTCTTGTGTTTCACGTAGTTTAGTGTTGCTCTCAGTCTTCTTGTTGGGGCCGACCTTTTAAGAAGTCGGGCACTCCCAAAAGGCAGAGACAGTGGTTGTGACCAGCGTCAGGGCCTCGCTCTGTTTGTGTTTGCTCGTGCGCCTCTGACCAGTCCTTTACAATAGATTTCACACCCAATACTGCAAAAACTGAACTTTTGGGCACTGAGTATGATTTAGCAAATCCAAGCACTTTGCATAATATATATCCATGTATATGAGAGCAGTCTGTACAGTGCAGAGAGTGAGCTGAAAATGGCATTCAAAACTCAATACAGTGAAATATATATAACTTCGTCATGTGATTTTAGCAGTCAATGAAAGTCCTACACCTCAGCGATGACGTTTTGACACTTCTCTGTGATCTGCACTGATTGGATGGCGGCCAAAAGTGTAGAAAGGCGCTGAAAACTATTAAAATGGCATGTCGGATACCATGTCAAACTTGAACATTTACTCTAACGAACAGTAAAATGTTCATGTAAGCGATAAATCCAGCTTACCAGTATAAGAGACTTGACGGATCCATGGGGACAATGTGGTGTAGACAAACAAAGGCTGATCCAGTGTCCTCCATATATTAGAAAGTTTTATTGAAAAGTTGGAATCTGAATGTCACTCTGTGCTTTTACTCCAACTTTTCAATAAACTTTCTAATATATGGAGGACGCTGGATCAGCCTTTGTTTGTCAACAGTAAAATGTTCGGTTTGAGTTTGAGAAAAACGAGATGTTCGACTTGAACTTAACTTTTATCGAACGGTATGCCTGAAGAAAAAGGATTTGCCTTTGAAACGTTGCAGCAGGTCCGAAAGCACTGAATGGCATGTCTCCTCAGTTTGTTCATGTAATGGACTAAAAATAAGGATGTTTGAAGAAGAGGTTGAGCGTACTTCTTTAATCTTGTGAAAAATTTACGGTAAGGGCTTGTTAACATGCAATTCTTTGCAAGACGGACCCGAGCGGCGCTTTTGAAACATGTAGCGGCGATCTCTCATGTGAACGCTGCTGCGTGTTTGGCATAGCAAGCAGTGATAATCTCACTGCTAATTGTTTACATCCGTCTTGAGGTTCGCTCTGTCGGTCCCCAAGACGGACCTACAAAGCGCTTGTAACACAGAGTGAAAACTGCGTGTGAACAAGCCATAAGCTGATTTAGGCTATGAGAATGTAATGAAAATATTTGGATAAAAGTAAAGAGTTGATAAACGCATTTTTGCCATCCATTTCTTTATAAAGTGTATAGAGCAGAGTGGGGACTCCGATATTGGTAAATTATTAAGAGTGTGCACAGTAAAAAGGGATTTTACAGTGTATATATATATAAACATGGGTAACACCTCATAAGGTTTCATTTTTACAGATTTGCCTTTTGGACTGTGACAGATTAGTTGGATTATGTGGGACCAGCATTTCATTTATTTTTTTTTTTTTTATAAAATGGTCAATGAGAGCTGGTGTGGGGTAGTGTTTATTTAAATAAATAATTTTTACTAGCTCTGGGGTTTGGTGTCAGCCAGCAGTGTTTTTCATCACCACATAACTGATACTCTGTTACTATCTGTTACTATCACCCCAGTACCCAACACACCAGGGATATGGGGAAGAGCCAGGTTATCGTCAGAAGGCAGATGATCTAATGTGATGGTAATCTTCTAGGGTGGATGTAGGCTGGTATATTTAGGATAGGAAAGGGACGATATCCATGGACCTTTCCATCCTGATAGTATCAGGCTGCAGCTGTTAGTTTTACCTTGAATGGTTATGAATGAAAAAGGGAAACACGTTTTTGCACGGCCATAGTCTGAGAGCCATAACTTTTTTATTTTTCTTTGTACGGAGCTGTGTATGGGGCTTATTTTTGCAGCATAAGTTGATGTTTTTATTGGTACGATTTTTGAGGGGACAAGACTTTTTGATCGCTTTAAAATCTGATTATTGGAAGGCAGGGTGCAGAAAAAACTGCATTCCTAGTAGTGATTTTTATTTTTTAAAAAAGCTCACCGTGCACTACACCTGGCATGTTATTTTTGCTTTGTGGGTTGATAAAATTATAAGATACCCAATTTGTATAGTTTTTTCATGTGGCAGTACTTTTTCACAATAAAAACTCTTTAAAAAAAAAGAAACAAAAAACCCCCCCAATATTTATGTATCCCTATCTTCTGATAGACATAACTTTCTTTTATTTTTCCATATACAGAGCTGTGTAAGGGTTCTTTTTATGCAGGATGAACTGACATTTTTATTGGCGTTTATATGCTTTTTGGTCGCTTTTTATTCTATATTATGTGCTGCGGGGTGAATGAAAATCACAATTCTGTGACTGCTGTTTTTTACAGCGTTCAGAGTGCGGGTTAAATAACATGACTGATTTGTAGGCTAAATCCTTACGCATGCAGCAATACCACATATACATACTTCAGATATTTTTTATTGGGATTTGTAAAGGTGAAAGGGCAGTGTGAGTGTTTTTATTTTATTTTGTGTTTGTTTCACTTTTTTTTTTTTACATGTACCCGGACGGGACTTTTATCAGTGATCCTCAGATCACTGTTACAAAGCATAGCAGTACTGCTATGCATTTTAACTGTCGATCACTATGCCCTGAGGTTACAACCGTGCACAGTGATGTTGCAGGCAGCCCAGAAACCTTTGTTAGGTTTCTGAGTGGCTAGTAAGAGCATAGGCAACGATGACTGCATTGTGGCAATTCTGATGCAATCAGTCTTACATTTAGCTGCTGTGATCGCGATTGACCACGGCAGCTAAGGGGTTAATTGACCACAGCCAGGTACATTCAATGTTGTTAAGGGATAAATAGAGTGTCCTAGCTCCAGTCAACATGACTTGGGGCCCCCCTTTTCGGGACGATGAACCCAATCTTGCGAGGTACCAGTATAGCTCTGAATGTAGGATGAGTTGTTTCTCCTACGATACATATCACCCCATCCCTTCTCTATTTTGTATTATATGTACTGGAATAGTGTTATTATATCACCTTTACTGGGATTAATGAAATATCCATGAAAATATAAGACCATTACAATTGAAGAGCCTGAAACAACTAAATGTGAGTAGGACATGACTAACTGATGCTGACTATAAACTATTGCATAATGTCTTTTGGCTGTTAATGTGCAATTTTTTTTAGCCAGTAGTACATTTGACTGATAAGGCATTTTGATCTCTTTTGATTATAATATGTAACAGCTGATGCTGGCTATCTTTATTGAATATTAAAGGTTAAGTTTCAGCCTTTTGATATTTCTTGTGAATTCATATTGATATGATATGATATCGATGTCTGTTAGGTCACGGTCCCAAAGGTGGACGGACCTCAGAAAGAAAAAAGGGCGACATCTATGTAACTTTTCACCTACACACCAGTTCTTAGGGGGCTCAGGCCCCGGGGAAGCTGCTAACACGTCTGCTACCCTAGAAGTTCTGCTCCTGTGCCCGCCGGCAGTGGACATAACAGTTCACTGCCATCGGGGCGAATCTGCAGGGCCCGCCGCATACTGTCTCTGAATGCTCAGGCCCTCCGGCCTGAGCGTTCAGACACAGGACCGCCCGGTATTAGCAGAGAGGAGCCGCCTGCGCTCCGCTCTACTTATCTGCCTGCTAGGCCTTAAGCATAGCAGGCGCTGGCCCACAGTGCTGACGTGGGCAGTGCGATGACGTCTCATCATCGTGCCGCCCACGCAGAGCACAGAGACAGGCCGGGAGCTGAGCTGCGAGGGAGCGTGGGGCAGGTGAGTAAGGGAATTCTTATTTTTTTTTTTAACATTTATGAAGCCTCCCTGTCTGCCTATATGGAGGCCCCTATAGACTAAGCCCTGCCTGCCTGCTATGGGGCCCAGGCTTCTCTGGTTATGCCCCTGATAATATGACAGTATGAATGAAAGTGTTACGCACCAAACATTTTGGCACATAGAGTATGGCAGTTTCACACCAAACTTTGCCACATTCAAAAGTTTCATGTCTAGACTGCGCTAAGCGTGGGCGTACAACTGTTCATACATCTATAGAACAGGGCAACAATTATTTTTGGAGCAAGATATACCAAAAAAATGGTGTAGGCGAGTTCATAGTTATTGCCCCAAGAGGAGGTCACACTTACTATTTATTATTATTATTTATTTTAGAGCGCCATTGATTCCAGGGTGCTGTACATTCAGGGGGTTACATACATAACATATTTCAAACAATTACTACTATTTATTCTGTTCTACGGAAATTCTAAATACAGCCACACACTGCCATCAATTTGTGAAATTAATATCTCCTTGGGTATACAAGGAGTCCTAGTAAGTGATATAAGAGCCCCTCCAATCAGTTCTTATTTTTCTCTAGACTTTAAATGGAATCAAACATTCAGCTTACAATATAAATATATTGTGGTTATTTGGCTCCCTCTGCTGCAAATGAAAGGTGCTACATTTATAACTACATGGCCAAAAGTTTTGAGAATGATACAAATGTTAATTTTTACAAAGTCTACTGCATCAGGTTTTATAATGGTAATTTGCATATACTCCAGAATGTTATAAAGAGTGATCAGCGTAACAGCAATTAATTGCAAAGTCAACAGTTGCCTAGAAAATGAACTTTTTCCCACAAAACACATTTCAACTTCATTGCAGACCTGCCTTAAAAGGACCAGCTAACATTGTTTCAGTGATTGCTCCATTAACACAGGTGTGGGTGTTGATGAGGACAGGGCTGGAGATCAATCTGTCATGATTAAGTAAGAATCACACCACTGGACACTTTAAAAGGAGGCTGGTGCTTGGCATCATTGTTTCTCTTCTGTTAACCATGGTTATCTCTAAAGAAACACGTGCAGTCATCATTGCACTGCACAAAACTGGCATAACAGGGAAGAGTATCGCAGCTAGAAAGATTGCACCTCAGTCAACAATCTATCGCATCATAAAGGAATTCAAGGAGAGAGGTTCCATTGTTGCCAAAAAGGCTCCAGGGCGCCAAGAAAGACCAGCAAGCGCCAGGACCGTCTCTTAAAAGTGTTTCAGCTTCGGAATCAGGCTACCAGCAGTGCAGAGCTTGCTCAGCAGGCTGGTGTGAGTGCATCTGCACGCACTGTGAGGCGGAGACTCATGGAGCAAGGCCTGGTGTCAAGGAGGGCAGCAAAGAAGCCACTTCTCTCCAGAAAAAACATCAGGGACAGACTGATATTCTGCCAAAGGTACAGGGAGTGGACTGCTGAGGACTGGGGTAAAGTCATTTTCTCTGATGAATCCCCTTTCCGAATGTTTGGAACATCTGGAAAACAGCTTGTTCGGAGAAGACAAGGTGAGCGATACCACCAGTCTTGTCTCATGCCAACTGTAAAGCATCCAGAAACCATTCATGTGTGGGGTTGCTTCTCAGCCAAGGGAATCGGCTCTCTAACAGTCTTGCCTAAAAACACATCCCTGAATAAAGAATGGTACCAGAATGTCCTCCAAGAGCAGCTTCTCCCAACCGTCCAAGAGCAGTTTGGTGATCAACAATGCCTTTTCCAGCATGATGAAGCACCTTGCCATAAAGCAAAGGTGATAACTAAATGGCTCAGGGAACAAAACATAGAGATTTTTGGTCCATGGCCTGGAAACTCCCCAGATCTTAATCCCATTGAGAACTTGTGGTCAATCATCAAGAGACGGGTGGACAAACAAAAACCAAAAAATTGTGACAAAATGCAAGCATTGATTGTGCAAGAATGGACTGCAATCAGTCAGGATTTGGTCCAGAAGTTGATTGAGAGCATGACATGAGAGAATTGCAGAGGTCCTGAAGAAGAAGGGTCAACACTGCAAATATTGACTTGCTGCATTAACTCATTCTAACTGTCAATAAAAGCTTTTGTTAATCATAATCTGATTGCACTTGTATTTCTGTATGTGATGAAAACATCTGACGAACACACATAAAAACCAGAGGGCAACAGATCATGTGAAAATATAATATTTGTGTCATTCTCAAAACTTTTGGCCATGACTGGATGTTTAAACGTTATCTGTGAAAGGTGCACTGCGTCCAAAAAAAAGTCTCCAAAACACCCCTAGTTCATTTTAATTCATTCCTATGTAAAACAGTGTTGTAATTCACACACAACAAGGTTTTACGTGTGTTGGAGGTGTTTCTTTAGATGCCGTTCATAGTCTTTTTCTAACATGGAGGGTCCTCAGCAGTGTTCTGGACAATAAGCCACCAGTTCCATAGAAAACAATTTTCTGACTTAGTGTGCCAGCATCTACTGCTCTCATGACACCCTCTTTAGGCTTCATCTCACACCATCCTCACACTGTAGCTTACTCTTTTGACCTCTTTCTGTCTCTTGAAGCCCTCCAGTGTGTTTCTTGATGGTTGGCTATGCCCAGACCACTGTCAAATTTCAACTTAGATATGCACACAGCATACCTGAGGTATCAAGAACTAGTGGTTCTATTGACACACCTCAACCCAACTAACAGACACTGTGGGCTAGTTTTCTAGTACAGAAACATCCTTCGACTTTTCCGATGCAGGGCACCACATAATGGCCCCTTCCTGACCAGCAAATCCTCCTTCAAGATACAGCTTTCCTAAGGTCACTAACACAAGAATTTTGACACCACTGACTGTTTCAGTGAACTTTATTTGCAGGAAGGTCAGGAACAAATAAGCAGCCAAGTCTCTCTAACGTGTTTAAGAGATAAGTGAATCCTTAGAGCCACAACTGACAGTTGCCTCACAGCCACAGCCAGAGATGTTAGGGGGTGAAAACAGGACACTGGGATGGCAGACATCAGAGCGGGGGGGCAGAAGGTGTGGACCATTAGGTGACAGACTCCTGACCAGCAGACAGAGCACACTGGACTCCGGACCAGCAAGTGGCACACACTGGGCACAGTGGACTCCGAACCAGCAGGTGGAGCACACTGGGCACAGTGGACTCTGGACCAGCAGGTGGAACACACTGGGTACAACGAACTCCAGACCAGTAAACAGAATTCAACGTGAACAGCAGATTTTGGACCAGCAGGTTGAAAATAATGGGAACAGAAGACTCCAGAACAACAGGAGGAGGGAGAGGGATGAAAAACACAGGCAACCAAAGGAGTTGGGATAGGGTACCGGACAGCAGGAGATATGTTTATTACAGACACTAGCAGACTCAGGATGCAGAAATAGAAATATTGGTACGCACACCACTAACTACGGTGCTCAGTGGAAGGGTCATGAATTTAGGGTCGAAATCAATGGCACACATAGAGATTATGCAAACAATTTTTGTGCTTTTTTCATGAGCATATAGTTATACAAGATATGTATGGTGTTCTTCTCCAAAAAACATAAGGGGAAAAAGAGGAGGGGGAGAGAGAGAGAATGTAGTATGGGAGAGACTCTGAAATACCACTCAGCAGGTAAGAGTGCAATTCAACTGGAGACTTGCACAAGAGGATGCCCTTCTAGGGATAAAGCCAAAGGAGTGTGGATCATCCAAACTGCAGTTTCTGTTGTAGGAGAGTAGTGACGAGATCAGAAGGTTACTGTGTGCTGAATGACTGTTGGTTGCAAGTAGTGTTGAGCGATTATTATCGACAAAGTTGAAATCGGCACAGTTTTTATGGTGATCGGATTTTTTAGATCATGCGATAATTTAGGTTAAAATCTGTGTATCAAACTATTAAGATCGCGCCTTTTTCGGCACTTTCCTGTAATTTTGGCGGCCCCGCAAACAGATTACAGAATAGAGCAGGGTGAATGGGGTGTGCGGGCGTCATGACTGGGATGTGTAGGTTGCGATGGCTTTGGGAAAAATCACATGACCTCGTTTTACATAGAACAGCGTTTCCTCTTCAAACCTCTGGTTCTACCCGCGTCTCAGAGCAGAAGGATGTGCGCTCTGCTTGTGTCCAAACAGCTCAGCAAAAATTATTATAATTTTTCACAGAGAAACCCTAGTATTAGCTGTGATCCTTACAATTTTGTTTTGATTAGAGATTTGGGAAGATTTTATATAGTTAGGGTAGAGAATTTTAAAGGAGCATCTACTGCTGTAAAGTCACGGGGGGGGAGTGGCGGGGGGGCCCCCGCGGGCGACCCCAGACCCGCTCTATAAAGAATCCTGGCTAAAGTTCACCAAGCTTAGTGTAGACATTGCAATAGCTTTATAATTAACAGTTTTTTTATTGAAATATTTCCTGGATATTGGGCAGCCTGAACTTATAGGATACATATCTTTTCTAGTAACTGCAGGTCTCCCTTTTTTAGATTGCAAAACTCCACTTTTTTTTTCAGTATACATTTCAGATAAGTGTTCATTTTCAATTTTGCCCATTCCACATTTGTTGATATATCCACCTTGTACTTAAATTAGAATCCAGCAAATCAGCACAGGTTGATAGGGGCCAAAATACCTTGGAATATCCGAATAAATTTCAGAACGTTTTT
>JAODAL010068710.1:0-16693 GCA_025379985.1 Phyllomedusa bahiana
CCCCAACCACCCCCGCGGTAACAGCGCCGGCGGGTGGCTTCCGCCCGCTGGTGCTGTTTAACCTTCAAGACACCAGCGGCAAAGAGGGCCGCGGCGTCTGAATAACGCCGTTACGGTCATCGGCATCACGCAGCTATGCTTCGCCAATCCGACGACCGGCATGGTGGTGGGGAGCCCTGTGAAGGCTCCCTCACTTACCCTGGCGGGTTCCCCACTTCCGTCCGCAACAGGAAGTGGGGAAACCGCCATCTTTGTACACCCTAATGCATTGCCTATGCAATGCATTAGGTTGTATTAACAATCGCGCCCCCTAGTGGTCAAGAACCATAGGGGGACTAAATGTTTAAAAGAAAAAAAATAAATAAAGTTTTAAAGTACAAAAAAAAAGTATTAAAAGTTCAAATCACCCCCCTTTCCCCCATTTTACAAATAAAATCATTAAAATAATAAAAAAGTTTACACATATTTGGTATCGCCGCGTCCGAAAAAGTCCGATCATAAAAATATAACATCAATTTAAACCCCGTACGCTGGACACCGAAGAAAAAAAAAATTCCAAACGCCAAAATTGCATTTTTGGTCATTTTACGTCAATCAAAAAATTTGAATAAAAAATTATCAAAAAAGTCGCATGCATTCCAAACTGCTAGCGATAAAAAGTACAATAAAACCACAAAAAATGCCCCCTATGGCCCCCTCACGATGTCCATGGGTGTTAGTACAAAAAATTATTATCGCACCAAAATGGCCCGTGGCGCAAATTTCAAAAATAGAAAATGTTTGGGAATTTTTTAACGGTACCAAAACATTACGGAAACCCTACATGTTGGGGTTATGCCCCGATGCAAAAACAACCGTAAACAGATAACACATTGTAATTACCGAAGATTGAACCCGTAAAAGCAAACCCCCGCAAACATGGAAAATCTTTTTTTTCACATTTGTCCCACTGGAATTTTTTAGCGGTTTCCCATATTTTCTAAGTAAGTGAATAGCACCATTAGAAAGTACAATCTTGCCCCGCAAAATAAAAGCCCTCATGTGTCTAAAGGTAGGTGAGAAAAAAAAAAAGCTATGGCTTTTCAGAAGGCGAGGGGGAAAAACGAACATGTCACAAAAAAAAAAACGCCGTTCCCTTAAGGGTTTAATATACTGAAATGATTTCATCACAAAAATCAGCAAACACCAAACTCTGAATTGCATAAAAAAAATGCTCTATGTCTTATTTTCGGGGGATGTCTTATTTTGGGGGAAACAGGGTAATTTCCTGCTTCTACACAATATAGTAGAACATTGCAGTGCATTACAGGGGTGTATGCAGAATTATGGGAAGATTGACGGCCCATGGAATCCAGATCTAAGATGTGGTCAGAAGTTTTCAAGCTATGCTGGACGCACATCTCATTACCGCTCACTATTTAATGGGATACCATTGGTCTTGGTGATGTGAGAAACAAGGGGTTGCATCCTGATCTCACATTTGGTGCCCAAACCTATGAAAGGGTCATTGGACACAATGTAGCTACAATCCCTAGTTTATGAATTGGGCAGTGTTCTGTGGACACTTTATAACTGCATTATTTGGGCACCATATTAGGGGGTCATCTATACAAAGTACTAAACAGTGTAACAACTATCCTAAGCCATGCAAATCCCAGACAGATAATAACTCCTGAACTATTTACCGAGCTTCACCCCCCACCCCTCCCGCCCCCTCCTTGTCTATAAAGTTTACAATAATTCTATCTCAAACCATTCTGGTGAATATAAGGATATACTAAATCACAGAACTGACCTGACCACATGTTTCTCTCTCCTCTTCAAAAACCCTCAAAGAGCATCAGCTGATCAGCTCCTTACATATCCTCATCTGTGATTGTGACATCACTACCTGGCAACACCTCCATTATGATGTAATCATGCTGTGATGTCATAGTCAGTACAAGCTTTGGCTTCACCAATCAAGAAGGCTATGCTATATGTCATGTATGGTTTTAATAAGATTGCCTGATTTCACACTGCAGTGCTGTCCTCATATCATCATATGCAGAATTATGTGAAGGTTATCCGTCATTGGGGTGTGGTTACTTAATACTCTATGATGGATATATATACATAAAGTCCTGTGAGTACAGTGACAGAACCTGTGGGATCAGCAGCTGATACTCAGACACTTCTCACAAAAAGTTAAGGATATTTGGCTTAGGATGAACATAACATTTCTAGAATATTTTTTTAAATGAGCCCATCTCTCACCTTTAGAATGCGCGTTTCCAATTGTTCAAGTTTCAGTACTTTGTGCACAACTTGCTGATCTCTATTGAGGAGCTTAACCCCAGTTTTGGCCTTCCTGACAGAGCCCTTTTTAAAATCTGACGTGTCACTTTATGTGAGAATCACTTTTTGACACTTTTACCTATCCAAGTGATTCGGAGAGTGTTTTCTTGTGACACATTGTGCTTTAAGATAGTAAGAAATTTTGGTCCATACAATCCTTGTTTGTTTGTGAAAAATATCAAAGTATCATAAAAATACAGAAAAATTAGCAATTTTCAAAGTTCAAACATTTCTGCGTGTAAGAAAGATAGTTATTCCACTCAAAATAGTTTAGAATTAGTATCTACTATTTTCCCTACTGTGGGTTTGGCAATCATTTTTTTTTATTTTTTTTTAACCCACAATTGGGGCTTAAAAATGAAATGTCATTTTTCACATTTCAAGGAAAGCTTGCAAAAAAAGATTTTTTAGGGCCAGCCCCCTGTTCTGACATGACTTTGAGAGGCCTGTATGTTAGTATACCCCCAAAAATTGACCCCATCATAAGAAACTACACCCCTTAAACGTATTTAAAAAAACATTTAGGAATTTTGTTACCCCCTTTAGGTATTTCAAAGAAATTAAAGCAAAGTGGAGGTGAAATTCCCACTTTTTTTTGCAGATTTTCAATTTTTACCATTATTCACTGGAAAAACGGTAGATAGACCAGGGAAATAAAAATCAACATTAATTCCCCAGATTCTGCCATTTTTCAGAGATATCCCATATGTGGCCCTAGTGCGCTATTTGGCTCAACCATAAGCCCCAGAACAGGAGGAGCACCTACCAGACTCTGGGGTCTCATTTTCATTATGATTGTATTTAGGCGCCATTTCATTTCAGGTTTGTGGACGCCCTAAGGCGCTAAAACTTAATAGACATCCCTAAAAAGACCACATATCAGAAATTACACCCCTTAAGGATTATATCTAGGGGTGCAGTGAGTATATCAACTCCAGAGGTGTTTCACAAATTCTTTTAGCATTGGGCTCTGAAAATAAAAAAAAATAAAAAATTTCCAACAATCTGCAATTTTAGCTGAAAATGTTTAATTTTTACAAGGAATCCTGGAAAAAAAATCATCCCAATTTTTTACTCAGTTTGGTAATACCCTCCCGGTGGGTGTAAACTGTTGTTTGGGTGCGTGGCAGGGCGTACAAGGGAGAGAGCGCTATTTGGCTTTTGGAACACAGATTTCGGTGGGGCCATGTCACATTTGCAAAGCCCCCAAAGTAGCAGAACAGGTGAAACCTTCGAGAAGTCGCCCCATTTTGGATTCAACACCCCTCAGGGATCTCATCTAGGGGTGTATTGTGCATTTTGGGTGCACAGGTTTTCCATAGCTTTTTTTTAGCTTTGGTACATGAAAATGGGGGGAAAAGCACAGTTCCGACATTGTGTTTTGGGCTTCATTATTAGTGTTCGCCTTACGGGATAAATGAAAGGATAACTTTACTATGTGGTTCGGTACAATTGCAATTATATAAATTTTATATCGTTTTTATTTTTCATTACTTTTACACAATAAAAAATGAGTTTAAAAAAAATTGCATTTTTATTTCGTCATAGCTGACAGCCTTTAACTTTTTTATTTTTATGTATACGGAGCTGGTTATGGGCTTGTTTTTTGCAGGATGAGTTTTTTTTTTTTTATTGGTACAATGATGGGGTGCATGTGATGCTTTGATCACTTTTTATTAAGGTTTTTGTGAGGCATTTTGAGCAAAATACAGCAATCCTGGTAGTGTTTTTTATTTTTATTTTTTACAGCGGTCACCGTCTGGTATAAATGACATGCTACTTTATTCAGCAAGTTGATACAATTACAGTGATACCAAACTTTTATTTTTTTATGTTTTATTTCTTTCACACAATAAAAACACTTTTATTCAATAAGGAAAACATGTCTTTGCATCGCCATAGTCTGAGAGCCATAGCTTTTTTTATTTTTCTGTGCACGGAGCTGTGTAGCAGCTTGTTTTTTTGCGGAATGAGTTGCTGTTTTTATTGGTATTATTTTTGGGGGGACAAGGCTTTTTGATCGTTTTTAAATCCGTTTGTTAGAAGGCAGGGTGAAGAAAATCCTGCAATCCTAGTAGTGTTTTTTATTTTTATCAGCGCTCACCGTGCAGTATCCGTGACAAGTTAGTTTTACTCCCTGAGTCGAGACGATTATGGGGATACCCAGTTGATATAGTTTTTTATGTGGAAGCACTTTTTTTAAAAAATGTTTTTATTGTGTAAAACAAGATTTATTCATCGCTGTCTTCTGATAGCCATAACTTTATTTTTCCGTATACAGACCTGTGTAAGGGTTTTTTTTTTTTTGCGGATTGAACTGACGTTTTATTTGGCACCACTTTGGCGTTTATATGAGTATTTGATCACTTTTTAGTCCACTTTATGTTCTGCAGGATGAACAAAAATTGCAATTCTTTTACTGTTTTTTTTTTACAGCGTAGATGGTACGGGTTAAGTAACATGAAATATTTATAGGTGGGGGATCGTTAAGCAAGCCCCGATACCAAAAAATTTTGTACTTCATTTAAATTTTGATCTTTTTTAGGGTGACTTTTTTTACTTTTCACATTTTGCACTTTCCCCCCATAAGGGATTTTTATCAGAGATTTTCAGATCACTGTTACAAGGGGGGGTAAGTACACAGCATAGCTGCTGTATACTGGTCTCCGTGGGAACTGTCAATCACCATTTCCCCAATGCATTGCAGCATGGTGATGTCAACTGACAGCCCGGGTGCTTTAGAAACACCGGGCTGTCGGTAAGTGGACCAGTAGCGGCACAGTAGCCGCACATACTGCGACGATCGCAGGCAGGAGGGGCTCACTCCTCCTGCCTGTAACTTCGTTAACAACCATGATGGGCTTCGATATCGAAGGGTTTTAAATTTCCCATGGCCAAGCTCACTTTCCCGGGGCGCGAGTAATGCGGGATGATGCCAGCGTAATATACTGCTGGTTTCCCCTGGCATGATCTTGCAAGCTCCACTTGTGAGCTCGCAAGATCGGGCCCTGACGTACCCATACGTCAATTGCAGGGAAATCCTACTCAACCTTGACGTATGGGTACGTCAAATGTCAGTAAGGGGTTAAAGAGAACCTGTCACATAGTTTTTGCCCCCCTGGCTGAGGACAGCACAAGATAGTGTCAGACATGCTGTTCCCAGCGCTGTGTCCCTTATTCTGTAAGATGCTGTAGTTTGAAATGAAAGCTGAGCTCTGATTGGTTGCTATGGGCAGCAAAGACAGTCATACTGCTAGACAGCTTTCATACATTAGGCCCGATGTGTCTTGTTTGTATAGATGAGGGTTTTGAGGCTGAGATGACCTCCCGTCAGTCCTTGGTGAGACCCATCTTATTTCACAACAAGGCCCCACGAATTCTAGTTATGCCCCTGTTAATAAGAATCACATTATGGGCCACATGTATGAAAACTGTCTAGGTCTAAAATTCACTTTGTTGCCCCTCATTTTTCCAGAGCACTATATGAAATGAAAAGGGCGCTCTGGTTGGCTGCTATGGACATCAAAGTGAATTTTAGACCTAAACAGTTTTCATACATGCGGCATTATATCTCATTGTTTTCATTTCCCTTCTATTGACTCGCACTATCACAAAAATCTTTCTCTACCTTAATATCTCTTCTTGATGAAAGACCAAGAAAACAGGAACCGATGCACAAGAAGAAGGAAGTCCAAAATCTGAAAATAAAACATCTGCTCTAAAGTGTTTCCTTTACATCAAAAAGCAAAGACCGTTTGTCAGACCTCATGTCCCCGGCACAGTTCAACCCTTGCGCGGTGATGGACAAGTTCTTGTCTCAAGTGGAAAAAGTCAAAACAATATTCTTCAATCCTTTCCCCCTAAAAAAAAAAAAAAATCGTAACCACTTTCCTTATCTTGTACAATCCTAATTTCCATTCTGAATGTCCTTTTAGGGATTCTGAGGTTATAGCAGGGTCTGGTCTGAATCTTGATATTTTGGACAGCGCGGAAATGGTAACAAAGAGCTTCTTTTACTCTTGAGGACCTGTCCTGATGCGCATTATACAGACAACCCAATGGTTTGAATGGGCTCTGTGTAATGCTTTGTTTCCCCTGTGGTGGCGCCGCAGAGAAGCCGAACCAGTAGGCTGGGTTGACAGCTACATGCATGTGAAATTACACCCTCATATGGTGAATGGTCACATCAGTTTGTTATTTTACTTGCAAACTAGTGTTTCCTCAGGCCACAGGGATTTTTTCCACAGGCGGAAGCCAGAGAGTGTGGGACTGACCTAGAGAGAGAGAGAGTCCCTGACTGTGATCAGTGAGTAAAGTGGCAGCTGAGGAATGAATTGTGCTGGACAGGTTTTCATTCCCTGACTGCGATCAGAGCAGAGAGAGATCATGTGCAGTCCCACGTAAAACAATTTTGTGACACATATCTGCAGTCCCATGTAAACATTAACAGATAAAGCGTATAGTTTTGTTCTGTAGAGGTCAGAGGTGTAATAATCTGCAGGATATATCACTGTGTAAGAGAGAGACAGAGAAAAAAAATCACTCTTTCCCAGAGTCCTGAATGTCAAATGCCCATTCTAGTTACAAAGTATGTAGAGAGAGCGAGAAATGTAGATATACATTATTGAGTTACACTTAGCTTTTCACTTCCAATGACAGCTGAGAACCTCTCCCCTTCACCCGGCTCACACAGAATGAAGAGAAGATACACCCTACTGGGAGGAAAAGCATGCTCCTCCATTTCACAAGCTCTGCTTGGCAACCAGGATAAACGGCTGCTCATTGCTGTAACGAGACAACCCCTTTAATTGTTTGTTTTCATTCACTGATTATAGCTGATCACTGGGGTCCCAACAGGAAAACACTGGTGAGCAGATCATTGTCAAGGGACTGTCATAACTAGAAGCGATTGTCTTAAGTGGAGGCCCCATTTAAATGGTACCTGTTACATAGGTTATGCCCCCCTTGCTGAGGACAGCACAAGCTGGTGACGGACATACTGTTTTCAGCACTGTGTCCCTTATTCTGTAAAATGCTGTAGTTTCAGAGCATTTAATACTCAAATCTGGCATCTTGCAGTCTGTTCTGCCAGAGAGGAGTCCAGTTTATTCATGAGCAGGTGTTAGCCCCGCCCACTTTAAGAAGACACAGAACCAACATGCTCATAATGAGCTGCAGGGAGTTGCTGTACAAGTATACTCAGCATGCTAATCGTATCGGCAGCACAGGGCAAGGTCTATAAGGCTTCCTGTTTGTTTTACAGCCTTCACATGCTGCACTGCACATACAAAAATATATATATTTTTAAAATAGTAAAGTCTTATAAAATAAATACCTGTTTTCTCCCTTACAGAATGAATTTTATATCATGAAATAAATAGACAATAAGCAACACATTTTTAAATATAAAAAATTTTCAATAATTAACTAAACAATTGAGGCTTTTCAAAAAATCTATAATTGTTGTTTTTTACTCATCCACCTCTTCCCAAAAAAAAAACATTAAAAATGTGGTTTGTGACCCAAAATGGTAACTATAAAACCTCCAAAAACTAGAGTTGCTCAAACCAGTTCCCAATCAGTTCAAAATAGAACTTTTTGATATTAACTCCACTTGCTGTGTTTGGAAGAAGAAGAAGAAGGATGAGTACAACCTGTAACGACCAGCGGTGTCAGTATGCACTGACATCGTGGACACTGGATGCTCGGTGTGGATCTTCTGGGCCACCGTGAGCGTAGATGGTAGGTTACCCACAGTGACTGCCGAAGTGCAAGACAAGGACACCGGGTGCTGACAGAGATGATGGGTCACTGGCTGATGTAACCATAGGCGGATGATGAAGTCCTAGGCAAGGTAGAAGACAGCTACAAATGGGCAAAACGGCAGGTAACAACAGAACGGAGGTACAGGAACAGAAACCTGGATACAGCAGGGATAACCAAAGACTGGAAGCTGGTGCCAGGCAGGTAGCTGGCAGGCAAGAAGGCAGGATACAGCAGAAACAGGAATACAGGGAACAGACAGACATGAGTCTAAACAGGTATCAGGCAAGATGGCAGGATTCAGCAGAAACCAGAGGTCAGGAGCTCAGTTGGACAATTCTGAACTGACCAGGAACGGAAGCAGGAAGTTCCTTAAATCACAGAAGGTCATAGGCCATAGAACAGAACTGGGAACCTGTCCCTTTAAATCGAGACCAGGGAGGGTGCGCCTGCCCTGAAGAGAGTGTGCAGACCCAGACATAAACAGGAGCGAGGATCGGTGAGTACCAGCAATAACAAGGGACACAAAAATAGGTATAGGAACCGGGGACACAAACAGGCAAACAGAAATGTCCGTGGTCCACAGCAGCGGCTGTGGCGTGAATGGAGACAGGAAATAAGCAGGGACCTGGCGAAGTCCACTGTTTAGAACGAGGGAAATGGCATGGACCGTGACACAACCCCAAGAACACCATCCCAACCATGAATCATTGTGGTGGAAACAGCATACTTATGGGGTGTTTTTCTGCAAAGTGGACAGGAAGACAGCACCACATTGAAGAGAGAATGGGGCCATGTATCCCTCAGTAAGAGCATTGAAGATGGGTGTTGGCTGGGTCTTCCAGCAAGTCAATGACCTAATACACACAGTCAGGGCAATTAAGGAGTGGCTCTGTAAGAAGCATTTCAAGGTTCTGGAGTGGCCTAGCCATTCTCCAGACCTCAATTCTATCGAAAATCTTTGGAGGAAGCTGAAACTCAATGTAGCCCAGCGACAGCCCCGAAACCTGAAAGAGGTGGAGAATTCTGTAGGGAGAGGGGCCCAAAACCCTATGCAGTGTGTAAAACCTTTGGTCAAGAACTACGGGAAATGTCTCGCCTCTGAATTTTTAAAAGGGTTTTCTGTACCAAATTTAAGTTCTTTTTTTATTTATAAAATACTTATTCATGTAATAAAAGAAAAATTAATTTTTTAAAAAATCTTTCATGTATTTTTAATGGTTTTTTTTTTAGATTCTGTCTCTGACGTTGAAGTTACTTACAAAAAAAATTAAGACCTCTCCATTTTTTGTAGGTGGGAATACTTAAACATCCCATTGTATCAAAAAAATTTTCCCACGTTTTGTCCGCATATGGAGCGAGCAGAAGCTGTCTCTTAAAATGATGCAGCTGTGTTATTTACTTATTTATTTACTAATTTTTCTTTGGTTATTTACTTACTAATTTTTCTTTGGTTTCTCATAAATTAAAAACAACCTTTTCCCCAAAAAAAATTGGCCTCATACAGAATATCTCTAAAAAATTAACACATAGCTCAAGGAAGGGGTGAAGAAAAAAAAAATTTTTTCTTTATAAATCACTGACTGAGTACTAATTTTAATAGTGTACTCAAAATGTTCAGGAAGGAGGGGAGGCCCACTCATTAAATGTTTGCACTGGGCCCACCAGTGGATTAAAACAGCCCTAAAGTGTAGAACTATAATCACATCACAATAGCCCATGTTATTAAATTGTGTCCTAAGAAAAAATCAATAACTTAATGAAACAGACTTTTTTTTTGTTTTTTGAGAATTTATTTTTGATAAATTAAAAAACGAATGTACAACTACTAAAAATGCACCTACATAAAGGAAATCTCAGCCTGCAAAAATAAATTTTTTTTTACATCTTTTCACCTAAAATTAAAAGTGAACTGCTAAAATGCAAAAGAATCCTCCTACTCAAAGTCAAATATGACCCAGTCTTTAATGTGTTAATTTATCACATAACTAGTCCTCAGTTTACGTGAAACTTTCCTCATCTACAGTAGATTTTTCTAATTTTATTACGCTAGATTCACCAGCTAGGTATAACAGGGATTTTTTTTAAATTCTAGTTAAAAAAGATACATGGATTTTCATGGGAGAGTATCACTTTAATCCATAATGTTAATGTCATAAAGGAATCATTTATATACATCCATCTCTGGAGAGCATTGGTTTTTAGTGCTGCAACTCAACTTATCCAAGCCCACACCGGGGAACATTTTTAAGTTTTGTCTAACAAAACTGATTTATTAAAACTGTTGGTTAATAGACTTAAAAACTTATTAGGAGAGAATTTGCAAGGTTTAAATTTTTCCCTTTTGGCCCTCCACTGGGGTTTAATTTTGCACTGGGTCACGAAATGCCATGGAACCCTGCTGAAATGTTTTGGGCTTGCATCCCCCAGAAAGCTGATGAACCCGTTAAATGCAACACCCTGGTTCGCCCCGAAAAGCTGATGGAGACCAATTAAAATACTAATTGCAGTGACTGGGTTTGTAGCGGTCTGAACTCTACTCTGGACTCCCAGACACCACTGAGGTGTTATCACGTGTTGCTGCTCTCTGGAAGGTTTGGTAAGGCATGGTCCACAACGATGGGAAATAAGTCCGGAGAGTCAGGGGTCTGCAGTAAAGTAGTGCACTTCTTTAAACACTATACAGACAAGACAGTAAGCGGCTTCTCCAGTCTCCTCCCTGGTAGACAAAGGCTCTGACTGGGGAAAAGGGCCCTGGCAGCGGGGCCCTCATCAAAGGGCGGTTTTAGTTAAAAGCACGGGTTTTTCCCGGGGTCTGTGCTCATCGCCGGTTGCTTCCTGGTCAAAGGACTGATAACCCAGGATCTCTGGCTTGGTATCTTCAGAATCCTCTTCTGGTCATGTAGGCAGTCTCACAGATTTTCGGGTGACCCGGGGATAGGGGCTTGGTGTTTCAAATCTTTTTGTGTCACTACAGATCTAGAATCTCAATGGGAGGAAAGGAAATGGAGATCACAACCCTTAAAATTTCCATTGTTACAATTTCGGTCTCTCATACATTTATATAGAGCTTTCACTCTGGTCCAGGGAATAACTCGCATTTTTTTGACATGAAAAAGTTCACAGTGCCTGAGATTTTCCCTCCAAAACTTAACTGTGAATCTTCTAACAAGATGGAAAGTTACCAATTTCTCAGTCCATAGGTAGCAAGTCTCAAGTCCCAGTATTACGGTTATTGTTAAAATCCTTCCCACAGTGCAGATGATAGTGCAGATAAACAGATCATATTATAATAAACAATTTAAACTGAATTTAACAATATAAAACAGTAAAGAAGTACATAAAAGTATAAACCATAGTACCACGACAGTAAGGTGTTGATGGCTTTGCATACTGTAGTAGCAGTAGGGTGAATGTCCACACTCCAGAGTATCCTTATTCTGGGGCACTACATGGGGAGCCTGCATCTTAACAGAAAAGTACAGTAGATGGAGATGCTAAGCATCACGGATTCTGGTAGAAAAACAATGGGGACCTGGGCTTAAAAAGCAAGCATCAGGATCCTGGCAGAAAAGCTGATGGAGACCCAGCTGAACTTTAAGAGGGACCCCCTTGGGAAAAACTTCACCGGTTACTCATTGCTAAGTGTGATCCAGCCCTGCATTTGAATGAGGACTGTGGCGTCCTAGTCGTTCACTTCTATAGGAGTTCCCAGTATAGCCGAGTGCAGGACTGGATTACACCTAGCAACAAGCAGCCGGTGAAGATAATTTCTGATAATGGGACTACCCCTTTAAGTATCTTGAGTCCTGGTAGAATCCTAGTGGATGGAGACCTAGATGAAATGCTAAGCACGTTCGGTATCAACAGAAAAGGGGATGGAGAATAAACTGAAACATTAAGTACCTTGAGTCCTGGCAGAAAAGTGAATAGAGACCAGACTGAAATGCTAAACACCACAGGTCCAGGCAGAAAAGCAGATTTGGACTCAGCTAAAGTGCTAAGCAACTCGGAACCCAGTAGAGTAGCAGATGAGACCCACCTGAAATGCTAAGCACCCTGGGTAATAGCAGAAAAGCTGATGGAGACCTGTCTGAAATATTAAGTACCTTGGGTCCTAGCAGAAAAGTGAAATAAGAGACGACTGAAATGTTAAATTAACTTAAAAAACACAAACACAAGGTCATAGTCACAGCTCAATGAGGATACATTGAACCATTCCCAGTAAGAGGCAACAAGCCCCAGTGCAACTCAATAATGAGCAATTGCTCAGACACCCAATTACTAGGGGACAGTGCCCAGCAAAAAAAAACAAAAAAAACTACACTTAGATAAATACCAGTTCACATCAATATGCAGAAAAACCACAATACAACTCAAGGGAGAATGCACAAATGCAAAAACACTGATTAAATATGCTCTGTACCTACTATGTCTGAGGATGGGAATGGGGGCAAATAAACAAGGCTTATGAAGGGGGCCAGTCGTACAGCAACATGTGGTACACCATGCTGGGTCACAACCTATTTATAACACCAGTACTATTCAAGTGAGCTGATTGTCCAGCATATTTTAAGTGTCCAACACAAGAGTAAGGAGTCCCTACACTAGCATTACTAGCAATTTTCAGATGAAAGCTACAAAAATTATGACAATATTTACTTTAAAACACAAACATAAGGCCATACTCACAGTTCGATTTCTCACAGTTTCTTAAAGGTAGCATTAGAGCTTGTTGCCTCTTACTGGGAATGGTTGAATGTAGTGATGAGCGATTGTTTCAACTATCGTTATCGATTCGATAGTCGATATCGGCAATTATCAAGACGATTTCCGATAGTCGATAATAGATTATCGCCGATGACCATTAAAGTCTATGCCAGAGGAACAACACCTTCATTATTACACCCAAACAGGGCGAAGCTGGAGTTAACATCCACAACAGTAAAATGGATACGTGCTACATCTTAGGCAAGACACTTAGGTTATAAAAGTCATAGAAAAAAAGTCACCCAAAACCCAAACACTATCCTGTCTTGAACCACAGCCTGACCCTTAAACCTGCAAAGACCCACAAATTTAAAAATGCCAGAAGGCAGTTTTATTTGAAACCCTCATTTTAGTTGAACTGGACCCTTTGACTATACATGTCCTGTACCGCAGCATGACCCTCAAACCTTTAAAACCCACAGATTAAAAAGTGCCTGAAAAAGGAGTCTTTGAACCACCATTTTAGTTGAACTGGACATTGACTATACCTGTCCGGGCCACAGCAATGGCCCCAAACCTGCATGACCCCCCGATTAAAAAAGGGAAAAGGAGTCTTTCAACCACCAATTTTTTAATTTTCCGTTTGAAAACCCGGACCCCAAAAATTGGGGGCTTTAAAAATTTTTACTGCAATTTAACCCGCCGGCATGCAGGTTGGGATTAACCACTGAAGAACAGATTGGCGACGCTGTTCGTTACTGAAATTCCCAGGGCACCATCCCAGCGATGACAGGCCTGACGGTCCTGCAACCGACGATCCGCTGGCTTGCGTGTTGTCGCCAGCAATGGAAGGAGCACCTTCTCTCTACCTCTACCTCCATGGGCCTACAACCCCTCTTTGCTCGCTTACCACCTGCATTTCGGTCCATGTTCAAAAAGATAAAAATTTAAGAAGGTATGGAAGAGTTTTTGACAGTCTCTTATTGAAAGACGCAAATCACAGCTATTCTTAAAAACCCCCTAATTTCCTACAGCCAACTAGGATTAGAAACTGAATTGTTTCTAGCGAATACCTATATGAAATGCCACGTGGGCCCCAATGGTTTGGGGGTGGAAGGGGTTTTCCCCGTAAAGACCAAATCAACCAAGTTTTTCTTCCTTTTGGTTTCCCCCGGATTTTAACAAAACCTCCCGAGGACTAAAGGGGAATGAATAAGGGTTTTCAACTAAAAGAACATAAAATGAAGCAAATCTGGGGCCAAACTGAGATTAATGAGGGGGAGGCTAGGGGAAACTATTTTTTAGGGGAAAAATTACCAGATAAAAAAGATTTTTTGTTTTAAGCGCAATGACAAATGGAGATGAAAAACGTTAAATAGAAACTTTTCCTAAACAAAATTGGTCGGGGTTTTCAACCCCTGCTATTTTTTCAAAAAAACTAGGTGGCCAAAAAATCACACAGTGCAATAAAGTATGTAAATTTTAAAAGAATGTTAAAATACGACTTTTAACAAAACGGTGGTTTTCCCCCCTTTTGCACCAATGAAATACACCGACAGTAACTAAGAAATTTCTGTATCCAAATTTAAGTAGAAGGTGGCTATTTGAAAAAAACTGGGGCGAACCAAAGTGCAATACAGCTAAATTTAAAGTTATACTGATAATAAAAGTTGTTTTCGCACCAATGAAATACAACAGCAAATTTCTAGCAAATTTCTGATCGTAAATAAAGTACAAGATGGTCTTTGAACAAAACTGGGCTGCGCCAAAGTGAAAAACAACTAATTAAATTGTGTATGGATAATAATAAGTGGTTTTTGCACCTATGAAATACAACAGCAATTACTAGCAAATTTCTGTATCCTAAAATAAGTAACAAGGTGGGTCTTTGAACAAAACTGGGCTGCGCCAAAGTGAAAAATACATATTTAAAATTTATACGAATATTAAAGGTGGGTTTTGCACCTAAATAAATCACCTGCAATTACTAGCAAATTTCTGTATCCTAATATAAGTACAAGGTGGTCTTTGAACAAAACTGGGCTGCGCCAAAGTTAAAAACACCTATTTAAAATTTATACGGATAATAACAGGTGGGTTTTGCACCTATGAAATACAACAGCAATTACTAGCAAATTTCTGTATCCTAATATAAGTACAAGATGGGTCTGTGAACAAAAATGGCCTGCGCCAAAGTGAAAAGCAGTAATTAAATTTTGTAGGATAATAATAGGTGTTTCGCACCAATGAAATACAACAGCAATTACTAGCAAATTTCTGCATCGTAATATAAGTACAAGATGGGTCTTTGAACAAAACTGGGCTGCGCCAAAGTGAAAAACAACTAATTAAATTGTGTACGGATAACAATAGGTGGTTTTTGCACCAATGAAATACAACAGCAGTTACTAGCAAATTTCTGTATCGTAATATAAGTACAAGGTGGGTCTGCAAAAAATATAATATAAGTACAAACTGGGCTGCAAAAAATAAAAGGTACTATTTCACCTCAGGTGCAATGTGTGCTGGCCAAAAATTGTTAAACAAAAGCCATTTCAATGTAGGTTCAAAGCAGAGTCTGGGCTGCACAATATACACTCTCCTTTCAAAAGCCTGCCTGCCTGTCTGTCTGTGTTCGCCCGCACAACCCCCCAACTCGCGGCTGTACAGCGCTAGATACTTCTTTAAAAGTCTCATACTAATAGATTATGCGCAGATTCTCACCTAAATTATCACATGATCGGAAATTTCCGATCAACCTAAAACCATGCCGATTTCAACTTTGTCGATTTATAATCGCTCATCCCTAGTTCAATGTATACCCACTGAGCTGTGAGCATGGCCTTGGGTTTTTTCAGGCTGAAATGCAATGCACAGGGACAGCCACTCAGCTATCTGCTGGGAGTAGCAAATTACTTACACAGTCACGGCTCAGAGCTCTTCTGTCATTGTGTGAATAAAAGGGGGTAAACGCAGATACAGACTGGGCCACAGGGGAGCAGTGCAAACCTAGTAGGCCCCAAGGCATTGTGGGCTTCTAGGCATAGTGGACTCCTGACCATGTCAGGCCTGGGGCTAACTTTCGGGGAGAAAAGCAGAGAAAGAGATAGAAAGCAAGAGGCAGAATGCAGTATCTGTAGTCATGTAAGTAGGTGTAGAATGGGCCCAAGAATCATCTTTACTGGTGGGTCCTAGGCAACTGGTGAGTCCAACATTGATTGCATCTCATGTGAGATATTATTATATAGTTTCATCTATGACATTTCCAAGATGTAGAATTTTATATATTTTCCTATGTTGAACGTTTAATCAGATACATGTGAACACGGAGGAAACTGCCTGTATATTATAGTAACTGGAGATGACCCTTTTCAACAAGATCAGCTTAGACAGCAAACTCTACTGTAAATCTACAGTCAATAATTAAACGTTAAGCCAACCATGAATCCTGTAGTTCATTGAAATGAAATTTGTTCAGTGACCGAAACATAACTATGCAGGTCTATTTCAGCCAAGCCAGCACCCTTTGGATTGCTAATTCTACAGTATCATTTTATACAAAGAAAGCTTAAGGGATTTTCCTGCGTTCTAGAATCCCTTTTCTTGGAAAGGTCCCCTGAACATAAACTCATCTCATGATGTTTTTGCTGCCAGGACCCCCAACGATTAGATGTGATCTGTGATATAATTTGGGAGCAATTGTTTAAGTCTCCTTGCAGGGGCCCCCCCCAGAAAAATCATTATTTAGGTGTCTTTTTGAAAAAATAAAAAAAAAGGGTTGGATCATCCAAACACCAATTTTTTCATAAATCATACTGTAAATCTACAGTAGTCCTAATCTTGACCTCACCCCTAATCCGAATTTAAGGTTTTTTAACCTGGT
>JAODAL010068711.1:0-16691 GCA_025379985.1 Phyllomedusa bahiana
CAGCGGCCATTTAAAGACCCGGGTACTCTTTAAAATTTTTCAAAAACGAAAAGGTTCAGGGGACATGTGCCAAAAAAGGGGATTTGCCCCACCCCCTACCATCTTAAGGGGGGCCCAGCAATTTCGCCCTTTTTCGCACACCACCTTGCCTGGCACAAGGTTCTTGTCACCCACCCATTTGCTGGGGTTCTTTTTCTTAGAGCTGGTCCCCCAACCCCTTTGACCTTTTGTGGCGGTCCCCAAGGAGTTAAAATTTCAAAAAAAAGGGCCCGGGTTGCCCTCGGGGCACTTTATGCCCCCCGGGGCCCTTTGGGGGTAAAGAGCCCTGCACCACCCCGGGGGTTTTTTGAAAGGGGGTTGCGCCGAGCCTGAGGCCCCCTCCCCCCCAGGGGACACCCACCCACTCACCCAGTGGGGCTTCCAGAATAAAAGCGGCCTTGGGCCGTGTTTATTAGCCCATGTGTGGGGGTGAGAGGGGATTTTTCCCGGGGCCCACAGTTGCAGAAAAAGCCCCCCCTAAAATTTTTAATGGAAACGGGCTGGCCAGGGCGGGGCCCCGGTTTTTTCTGGCAAAAAAAATTCCTGCTCGGAAAACGGGTTTGGGGGTAAGCGGGGGCCATGCCCGTGGGGGAAAACCCCCATCGGGTGTCCCCCCGAGGGAAAGGCAACTTTTTCCAAGGCCAAAAAGCCTGGCAATGCCGACATTCAGGCTTTTGGTTTTGGGATTTTTTTGGGGTTTTAAAGTGTTTTTCTGCTCCCAAACCGGGGAGACAGAAGGCGGCTGCTGGGCGGGCCGCTGTACGGCTTTGCATTTCGTCAAACTGGCGGAAGGAGGGGGGGGTGGAGGGGCCTCTGCTGGGCTGGGGGGTACTCGGGGGAGGGTGGAGGCTGAAGCGGGGGCTGATCCCTGATCATACTCTAAAGGAACTTTGGGCAGTGAGGAACGCTTGGGGGGTGGCGGAGGGGGAGGAGGCGGAGACAGAGGGTGGGCAGTGGTCGGGGCCCGGCGTGGGCCCCGGGCCCTTTTTTTGGGAAAGTTTTTCCCTCCATTTCAAAACTATCATTCGTTTGCTGTGACAAACATGTTGGTGGGGGTTTTTAACCACTTAAGGCCCTTGCCTCTACTTATCCGTTTAGGCAAAGGGGGGCATATGACTTTCGCGGGTTGAATAAAGGGGCCCTTGGCCCCAAAAAACCCCCACGGCTTGAGGGGCCCTGGCCCTTTTTGAGGGCGAAAAGCGAAGGAGGGGGTTTGGCTGACCGGGGCGGGCAAATCTATTTCAGCGGACTTTTTTGCGACCCCCCCTTTTCCCTTTTTTGGCGGGGCCCCCCGTATTGACACTACCCATCGTTTCCTCCTCCCCCCACTGATGAATTGTTTCGCAAGAAAAATTCTGCAAAAGGACCGGGGTGGTTTCCGAAATGTCTCCCCATCATCATCAAAAAACACATGATTGGTCGTTCCTGACTTTCTGCACCCAGAAGTTTGCGGCTACAAGAAAAGGGGCACTGAAGGGCGTTGCCGGACCCCCCCGGGGTTTTTTTTGGGCCGATTGCCCGGGTTTTCCTTCACCTCCTCTAGGGGGCATCATTTAAACGGGGCTTTCAGACAACAAAATCACCCCCTTTTGATTTTAAAACTTTGCCTTTTTGCCCCAAAACCCCCATTTGTCATAAAAGGGGTCTTCAGAAAGGGATTATCCCCCATTTGGGGGGTTACACGAGTTGACTTTTTGGGCTGCTTCATTTTGGCCCGGATGCTGATGATTGATGAAAAATTTTTGTGGGCCTGACTCCCGGGACAAAGGAAGGGTGATTTCTAGATGCATTTTGCTTAAAAAACCCACTGAAGGACAGTTTTGGCGAAAATTTGTTCGTTACTTAGTTTCACGGGGCCCTGCCCCAGCGATGACAGGCCTAAAGGGGCCCCGGCAACTGACAAACCCTTGGCATGCGTTTTTGTCGCCAGCACTGGAAGGAGCACCTTTTCTCGTAAACCCCTTTCCTCCATGTGCTACCCCCCCCCTTTGGGTCGCTTACCACCTGATTTTGCTCCATGTTCAAAAAAATAAAAATTTTTAGAAGGTATGGAATGTTTTGGAAAGTCTCTTATTAAAAGACCAAAATCAAGCTATTCTCAAATCCCTCTAATCAAAACCAAAAATTTCTGGAATTTAAAATTTTAACCCGCAAGGGGGTCTATCAACAAATCTGGGCTTGGGGAAAATGCAAAAAAAACGTATCTGTTATGTTTTGGTATAAAAACCTATTTTTTTCACCTTTCAATTTACCTGTGGGGGTATAGAAATTGATTTTTTAAGATTTTCGTAGATCTGCGCAAAGAACATGCTGGGTGCGCAAAAGCAAAAAAAAAACGAACTGTTATGTTTTGTAAAAATAAACGGGGATTTTTTGCACCTTTCAATTCACCTTGGTGAATTTTAAAATTTCTTTTTAAGAATTTGTAGATGCTGCCCTTTAAGAACAGTGCTGGGGGCGCCCAAAAATCAAAAAACAAAGGGAACTGGGTTTTTTGATAAAATAACCCGGTTTTTTTTCACCTTTCAAAATTTACCTTTTGGTGAAAAAAAAGAATTGCTGTTTTAAATTTAAGTAGATTCGCTCAATGAAAAAAATTCTGGGTTTGGGAAAAGTCAAAAAACCGTAAAAAATTTGTTTTTTTATATAATAAACCAAATTTTTTGCACCTTTTAATTCACCTTGGTGGAAAAATAGAATTGCGGTTTTTAAAATTTACGAAAATCTGCGTCAATGAACAGTGCGGGGGCGCAAAAATCAAAAAACCCCGTAACTGTGATGTTTTCGTACGATAACGGGATTTTTGGCCAAAAAAACAACCCGTGGCTGGACTACAAGATTGATCGGTTTGTAATTTAAGTGCATGGTGGAATAACAATTATCAAACAGTTCACAGGTGTAATGGGTAAAATGTGAACACCTATCTGAAATGTTATACTGATAATAAATGGAGTTTTGCAGCTAACAAAGAGACCTGCAGTTAACTATGAAATTTTGTTTATCCAATATAAGTTCAGGCTGCCCAATATCCAGGAAATATTTAAATAGCAAACTGTTAATAATAATGATATTTTACCGCCTACAATGTCTAACTAAGTATTGGTGACTTTATCCAGGTTCTTTATAGATTGAGTTGTCTGTGTTCGCAACCATACACATCCAGTCATGACGTCTCGCACCACACATCTCACCGCTTCTATTCTGTAATCTCAATTTGATCGGCCGCCATAAATTACAGGAAGCGCCGAAAAAGGCGCGATTCTTTATAGAGATGCACCGATTTTAACCTTAATTATCGCATGATCTGATATTTCGATCACCATTAAAAACCTTGCCGCTTTCAACTTTGTCGATTAAAAATCGCTCCTCTACACTATCGATAACAGCTTAATCGCCGATCCATGGACCATTAACGTCTTATGGGAGAGGAACACACTCTTCTTCTGTATACCCAAACAGGGTGGAGAAGCTGGAATTAACATCCAAACTTAGTAAATGGATTCGTTGCTACATCTTAGGGCAACCCAAGTAGGCAACAGAGTAACAGATAAAAAAAGTCACAGACTTTTCACTATCCCTGTCTGTACCACAGCATGGACCCTTAAACCTGCATGACCAACAACTTAAAAAAGTGCCAGAAGGCGAGTATTATTTGAACCATCATCTTTACTTGAACTGGCCATAGACTTTTCCTGTCCTGGAACGCAGCATGACCTTTAAACCTGTCTGACACACAGATTAAAAAGTGTCGGAAAAAGGAGTCTTTGAACCACCATTTTCGTTTAAATGGACATAGACTATCCCTGTCCTGGACAGCAGCATGACCCTTAAATCTACATGACCCCAGATTAAAAAGTGCCGGAAAAAGGACTTTCAACCAAATTTTTAGTTGCACTGGACATTGACTTATAACTGTCATGTACCGCAGCATGACCCCCAAAAACCTGCATGACCCAAGGATTAAAAAAAATGCGGTAAAAAAGAAGCTCTTTGAACCACTTTTTCCGTTTAAATGGGCATAGCACTATCCCTCAGTCCTGGACCGCAGCAGGACCCTTAAAATCTACATGACCCACAGATTAAAAGTGCCGGAAAAAGGACTTTCAACCACCTCATTTAGAAAACTGGACATTGACTATTACCTGTCGCTGTACTCGCAGCATGACATTCAAACCTGCATGACCCACAGATTTAAAAAAATGCCGGAAAAAGAAGTCTTTTTGAACACCATTTTAGTTTAACTGGGACATAGACTATCAATGTCCTGGACGCAGCGATGACCTTAAATTTACATGACCACAGATTAAAAAGTGCCGGAAAAAGGAGAGTATTTCAACACCATTTCTAGGTTGAAACTGGACATTGACTATCACCTGTCCTGTACCGCAGCATGACACTTTAAAAACTGCCTGACCCACAGATTAAAAACGTGCCGGAAAAAGGGTCTTTGAACGCCATTTTAGTTTCACTGGACTTTGGGATTTATACCTGTCCTGGGCCACAGCATGAGCCCCAAACCTGCAGACCAGATTTTAAAATGTGCCGCAAAAAGGAGTCTTTGACCACCATTTAGTTAAAATGAACATTGACTATACCATTCATGGACCGCAGTATGGACAATTAACCTTCTGACCCACAGATTAAAAAGTGACGGAAAAAGGACTCTTTGAACCACATATTAGTTGACTGGACATTGACTATACCTGTCCTGGGCCACAGCATGAGCCCCAAACCTGCATTACCGCCTGATTAAAAAAGTCCCGGAAAAAGGAGTCTTTTCAACCACATTTTAGTTTGAACTGGACATAGACTATACCTGTCTTGTACCGCAGCATGACATTCAAACCTGCATGACCCAGATTAAAAAAAATCCCGGAAAAAGAAGTCTTTGAACCACCATTTTAGTTTAACTGGACATAGACTATCACTGTCCTGGACCGCAGCATGACCCTTAAATCTACATGACCCACAGATTAAAGAGTGCCGGAAAAAGGAGTATTTCAACCACCATTTAATTTTGAACTGGACATTGACTTATACCTGTCCTGTACCGCAGCATGACCCTTAAAACTGCCTGACCCACAGATTAAAAAGAGCCCGGAAAAGGATGTCTTTGAACCGCCATTTTAGTTTCACTGGACATTGACTATACCTGTCCTGGGCCACAGCATGAGCCCCAAACCTGCATGACCCCCAGATTTAAAATGTGCCGCAAAAAGGAGTCTTTGAACCACCATTTTAGTTGAACTGAACATTGACTATACCATTCCTGGACCGCAGTATGACAATTAAACCTGTCTGACCCACAGATTAAAAAGTGACGGAAAAAGGACTCTTTGAACCACCATTTTAGTTGAACTGGACATTGACTATACCTGTCCTGGGCCACAGCATGAGCCCCAAACCTGCATTACCGCCTGATTAAAAAAGTGCCGGAAAAAGGAGTCTTTCAACCACCATTTTAGTTGAACTGGACATTGACTATACCTGTCTTGTACCGCAGCATGACATTCAAACCTGCATGACCCACAGATTAAAAAAATGCCGGAAAAAGAAGTCTTTGAACCACCATTTTAGTTTAACTGGACATAGACTATCACTGTCCTGGACCGCAGCATGACCCTTAAATTTACATGACCCACAGATTAAAAAGTGCCGGAAAAAGGAGTATTTCAACCACCATTTAAGTTGAACTGGACATTGACTATACCTGTCCTGTACCGCAGCATGACCCTTAAAACTGCCTGACCCACAGATTAAAAAGTGCCGGAAAAGGAGTCTTTGAACCACCATTTTAGTTTAACTGGACATAGACTATCCCTGTCCTGGGCCACAGCATGAGCCCCAAACCTGCATGACCCCAGATTTAAAAAGTGCCGCAAAAAGGAGTATTTGAACCACCATTTTAGTTGAACTGAACATTTACTATACCTGTCCTGGACCGCAGTATGACAATTAAACCTGTCTGACCCACAGATTAAAAAGTGCCGGAAAAAGGAGTATTTCAACCACCATTTTAGTTGAACTGGACATTGACTATACCTGTCCTGTACCGCAGCATGACCCTTAAACCTGCCTGACTCACAGATTAAAAAGTGCAGGAAAAAGGAGTCTTTGAACCACCATTTTAGTTGATCTGGACATAGACTATCCCTGTCCTGGACCGCAGCATGACCCTTAAATCTACATGACCCACAGATTAAAAAGTAACGGAAAAAGGACTCTTTGAACCACCATTTTAGTTGAACTGGACATTGACTATACCTGTCCTGGGCCACAGCATGAGCCCCAAACCTGCATTACCGCCAGATTAAAAAGTGCCGAAGAAAAGGAGTCTTTCAACCACCATTTAGTTGAACTGGACATTGACTATACCTGTTCTGGACAACAGTATGACCATTAAACCTGTCTGACCCACGGATTAAAAAGTGACGGAAAAAGGAGTCTTTGAAACACCATTTTAGTTGAACTGGACATTGACTATACCTGTCCTGTACCACAGCATGACCAGTAAACCTGTCTGACCCACAGTATAAAAACTTCTCGAAAAAGGAGTCTTTGAACCACCATTTTAGTTGAACTGGACATTCACTATACCTGTCCTGTACCGCAGCATGACCCATAGATTAAAAAGTGCCGGAAGAAAGTAGTCTTTGAAGCAGTATTTTAGTGAAATGGACATTGAATATCCATATCCTGTAATGCAGCATGACCCAAAAACCTGCACAGGTGCCCTTATAGACCATCAGCAGAAAATTTTGCAATAAGAAATAAACTATATTAAAAACAACTCGTTTTTCAATACTGCTGCTGCTAGAGCTACTTGCCATTCTACTGGTGACATTGTTCCACCGTGACATTAGAATGTGAAGCAAACGAAACAAATGTCCCCAGTAGGTCAACGAGGCCTGTCTGAAAATCCTGCATCCTACTGTGAAGTAGGTTGGAGGAAATTAATGATCAAGGTGGGTGAGGCTGTAAACGTGGATCACGCAGGTTCAGCTGGCAGGGCCGGACTTACAGTGGGTGTGGTGAGAGCAAGGGCTGGGGTCCGTCATTTATTAACACGCAGGTTCAGCTAGCAGGGCCCGAGTTACAGTGGGTGCGCTGAGAGCCCAGGCTGGCGTCCGTCATCCATTAACACGGCAAAAATTCCTTATGACGCAGCAACGAAAACAGTCGTGCTGAAGCAGAGTGCGGAAGCGGAAGTGTGAGCTAAAACCTCCAGCCTTCCTCAGTGCACAGTCAAGACCTTGGTAGCGCTTGAGAAATTTCTGCCTCTGCGAGAGCGCTTGCCCCTCCGTATGAGTGCGGACCAATTGAGCTTCACTTGGAAATGCTGGTGGTTGACGCTCCTGTTTCACCCAGGTGCCCTTTTTCTTGGCATTCTTTTTCTTGTTTTACTCAACGTATTGAAGGAAATTGTCTCTGTTCTTGGGGTGGCGAATGTGCTCCATACACCATGTCCTCAGAATAACCTACATCTGTTCAAGTCTTCCTGTACCTCCCTTGTACAATTCAGAGGAATATTTGTATCAGCTATTTTGTACATGCAATTATTTTAGTAGTTTAATTCTAGAAAACACATTGCTAAAATAGGATGGAATCCTACCACGTCTTTGTTTCTCTTTTTTTTGTAATTGTATTAAACGGGTTGTTGCTACAGGGATTGCTAGCTATGTTAAAGATCTTGCAAAAACATGTCATTTTGCAATATGTGTCCATTAACAGTGTCCTACCTATTCTGTTTTTGACAGCACCATGCCCCATAAATTTCAAAACATCACCCTTGAGCCACTGTTGACAATTGTGAGGAACAAATATCTGTTAGAAACCACATTTTTTAGAATAGGAACTGTAGTATAGCTGTATTTCACAGCAACATGCCCTCAAAAATTCAAAACATGACCCTTTGGCCACTCTTGACAATTGTGAAGAACAAATGTCTGTTAGAAACCACATTTTTTTTAAAATAGGATCTGTAGTATAGCTGCATTTCAAAGCAGCATGACCCAAAAAATTATAAAAATGACTTCTCAGCCACTGTTAAAAATTGTGAGGGAGAAATGCCACTTAGAAGCCACATTTCTGTTCCAAAGGACCTTGAGTATAGCTGTATCTCACAGCACCATGACCTCAAAACCATTGACAGTGCAAAAAATTTTAAAGATGAAGGGAGTAAATTTTATAAGGTTTTTTCATGAAACCATGTACAATTGGTGTCTTTTACAGTCTCCTAACTGCAAAACCAGCAAAATGACCTTTTGGGAACTGAGAATAAATATTGCAGTAAGAAATGATCATTTTAAAAATTTTTTTTCAAGAGGACCATTTCTGTTTGAAGAGGAATGTGAAATAGACCGGCAACTAATCGGTGACCTCGGCAATTGGGGCCACAACATCATCAGAGATCCATGCCTGATTCATCTTGATGAAAGCCAAACGATCCAAATTATCTGTGGAAAGCCGGATGCGTTTGTCTGTAATGACTCCTCCAGCTGTGCTGAAGGTCCGCTCAGATATGACGCTGGCTGCTGGGCAGGACAACACCTCTATGGCGTGGCGAGCGAGCTCGGGCCATTCATCCATTTTGGATACCCAGAAGTCGATTGGGTCCAGAACATATCCAAAAACATCGGTGTTGAGACGCAGATAGTCGTGCACCATGATCTTAAGACGTTCTCTGTGTGTTGTATGTGTGCCCTGCATTACATGCGTTGGTGAGGTGGTAAATAAGGATTGCCAGAGGTCACCCATTAGGCTTCTGCCACAATGCTTGCTGCTGCTGCTGCCGCTGCGGCTACTTGGCACTCTGCTGCTGTCACGTTGCTGATGTTGTTCCACCGTGACATTTGAAGAACGTGAAGCAGACGCAACAGATGTCTCCAGTTGATCAATCAGCACGGTCTCCAATTCCTGCATTTTACTCTCTATTTGGGTGGGTGGAAGAAAAGTGCTGAGTTTTGCTTTGTACCGGGGATCGAGGAGTGTGGCCACCCAATAACTGTTGTTCAGTTTGATGGCCTTAATGCGAGGATCATGTTGGAGGAAATGGAGCATCCAAGCACTCATGTGAGAGATGGAGCCTTGATTTCCCAAGCCTCTGGGTCGAGGGGCACTAGCAAACTGATCTTCCTCATCTTCCTCCTCCGCCTCAAATCCGTGCCAACCTCTTTCCAAGGCAGGGACATCGGTAACGTCGGTGTCCAGGAATACCTCATCCTCCTCCGCTTCCTCCGGCACAGCTTCAACACAGCCCTGACTTGCATCAGATGATGCACCCTGAGAGCTGAGGCACCACCTTGCACAAGCCCTGGACCCTGAACCACTGCGTAATGAAGACCGATAAAGTTGTGAAACTGTTGGGCTTTTTGAATTCGACGGAGAGAAAGGCTCCGTGTCCGCATCTGTGTCCGTGTCCTCCTCCATTGCTGGTGGGAGCTGATGTTTCCGAGTGTCCAATGATTGTTCCAGAACTAAGATCACCACAATGCTCAAGCTGACAAGGGCATTGTCCGCACTGACCATTTTGGTGGCTTCTTCAAAACTGGCAAGGATGGTGCAGAGCTCTTTCACCTGACTCCACTCTCGGTGGCTCAACACCCCGAGATCCGCATAGCTGCTTGTCATGCCATGTGTCACTTCGTACTGCGTAATGGAATTGCGCTGCTGCCACAATCCCTGGAGCATGTGGAGGGCGGAATTAAAGTGTGTTGCCACGTCAACAATGAGACAGTTGACGGGGAGGCCGAGCTTACGCTGCAACGCAGCCAGGCGGGAAGAAGCAGGGTGCGAACGGTGGAAGTGTGAGCTCAGACCTCGAGCCTTCCTCAGCAGGCAGTCCAGACCCGGGTAGCGCTTTAGAAATTTCTGGACGAGGTTCATGATGTGTGCCAGGCAAGAGATGTGCTCCAGCCTACCAATCTTAAGGGGGAGATTTCGACCGTTATCGCACATCACCTTGCCTGGCACAAGGTTCTTGTCACCCAGCCGTCTCATTGCGAAGAGCCATCCACAGCTCCTGACCTGTGAGTTGATGGTCTCCAAGACAGATTCATTTCAACACGGCCTGGTTTCTATGGGCATGTGAATCTACCAGTGGACCTTGGGGAAAAGAACCCAGCACCATCCCTGCAGTTTTGAAGAGCGTGCGCAAGCCTGAGAGCCACCGTTACCACCAGAGACATCCACCCAGCTCACCCAGTGAACTGTCACAGAGACATAGCGGCCTTGGCTGTGCTTACTAGTCCATGTATTGGTGGTCAGATGGACTTTGCCGGACACAGATGCAGACAACACGCTTGAAATTTTAGATGACACGTGGCTGGCCAGGGCAGGGACGACTTTTCTGGAAAAGAAATGCCTGCTCGGCATCTGGTATTGGGGGCAGGCAAGGGCCATGATTTGGTGGAACCAATCTGTGTCCACCAGATGGAGAGGCAACATTTCAAGGCCAAAAGCCTGGCAATGCCGACATTCAGGCTTTTGGCTTTGGGATGGTTTGGGTTAAAGTGTTCTTCTGATCCCAAACCAGGTAGACAGAAGGCTAGCTGCTAGACTGGCCGCTGTACGGCGTGCAGGTCAAACTGGTGGAAGGAGAAGGAGTAGGATGGGTCTCTGGTGGTGCTGGTGGTACTCGGGCGACGGTGGAGGCTGAAGCAGAGGCTGATCCTTGCTCATGACTATGAGAGACATGGGCAGCTGAGAAACGCTTGGTCGTGGCGGAGGAGGAGGAGGAGGCGGAGACAGAGGGTGTGACAGTGTTTGGAAGCCCGGCATTGGTCTGGCCTTTTTTGGCCAAGTGCTTCTACCATTTCAACTCATGCATTCGCTGCATGTGACTAGACCTGGTGGTGGTGGTTAAACACCTAATATTCTTCCCTCTACTGATGCGTTTACGGTAGTGTTGAGCGATTACGTCGACCATCATCGACAAGATATTCGATGGTCGATGATAGATGATCGCCGATGACCATTAAAGTCTATGGGAGAGCAACAACACCTTCATTCTTATACCCAAACAGGGCTGGAGAAGCTGGAATTAAAATCCACAACAGTCAAATGGATACGTGCTACATCTTAGGCAACACACATAGGTTATAAAAGCCACAGAAAAAAAATCACAGACCATCACTATCCCTGTCTTGCACCACAGCATGAGCCTTAAACCTGCATGACCCACAAATTAAAAAGTGCCAGAAGGCAGCATGATTTGAACCATCATTTTACTTGAACTGGACATTGAATATCCCTGTCCTGGAACGCAGCATGAGGCCCAAACCTGCATGACCCCCAGATTTAAAAAGTGCCGGAAAAAGGAGTCTTTGAACCACCCAATTTTATTTTTCACTACAAGCCTTTCCTGTCCGGGCCAAAGCAAACCCCAAACCGCATGACCCCAATTAAAAAGGCCGAAAAAAGGAGTTTTTCACCACCTTTTTAGTTTCCCACTGGACATTGACAATACCTCCCCTGGGCCACAGCATGACCCCCCAAACCGCATGACCCCAGATTAAAAGGCCCGGAAAAAAAAGGAGTCTTTCAACCACAATTTTAGTTTAAAGGACATTGACTATCCCTGTCCGGGGCCACAGCGACCCCCCAAACCTCACCCCCCAGATTAAAAAGTGCGAAAAAAGGAGTCTTTAACAATTTTTAGTTTCACTGGACTTTGACATACCTGCCTGGGCCCCACAGCAAAAGCCTAAAATGCATACACCAGATTAAAAAGTGCGGAAAAAAAGTCTTTAAACCACCTTTTTTTATTTTACTGGCATATACTGTCCCTGCCCGGGGAGTTTTGCCCCTCCGTAGGGGTGCGGCCAATTTGAGCTTCACTTGGAAAACTGGTGGCAAGCCCTTTTCCCCCCGGTGCCCCTTTTTCTTGCATTCTTTTTCTCATTTTACTCAACGTGCGGAGGAAATTGTCTCTGTATTTGTTTCTGTCCGTGCCCTACTCCTTTGTCCCTGAAAACCTACATCGGGGCAATTTTTCCCTTCCCCCCCCTTGTACAATTCAAGGATTTTTTTTACCGCTTTTTTGTAAGCAATTTTTTTGTTTTTTAAATTTTGAAAACACATTTTTAAAAAAAAGGATGGAATCCCACCAGTCTTTTTTCTCTTTTTTTTTTTTAAAATGGGGTTTTTTTCAAATACAGGGGTTTTTGCTATGTTAAAATCTTTCAAAAAAAAAGTCATTTTTTTCAATATGTTCCTTTTAAAGTGTCCTACCTATTTGTTTTTGACAGCACCCTCACCCTTGAGCCATCTTGACAAATTTTGATGAAAAATTCGTTAGAAACAAAATTTTTTTTAATAGGACCTAAGTAAGCGCATGTCACAGCAAAATGCCCCCAAAATCAAAACATGACCCTTGAGCCACTTTTGACAAATTTGAAAAAACAAATGTTTTTAGAAAAACATTTTTTTTATAATAGGGCCTTGAAGCTCATGTCAAGCAAAAATGCCCCAAAAAATTCAAAGCATGACCCTTGAGCCATTTTGGGCAATTGTGAAGAACAAATGTCTGTTGAAACAACATTTTTTTTATATAACCTTATATAGGATGTCACACAAAATCCCCCCAAAAATTCAAAGCTGAACCCTTTTGGCCACTTTGGACAATTGTGAAGAAAAATGTCTTTAAAAAACAAATTTTTTATAAAAGGGCCTTATTTAAACTGATTCACAGCAAAATGCCCCCAAAAAAACAAAGCATGACCCTTGAGCCATTTGGAAATTGTGAAGAAAAAATGTTGTTAGGACAACATTTTTTTTTAAAGGACCTGATTTGCTTAAATTTTAAAGCAAAGGACCCAAAAAATTATAAAAAAAGACTTCTCGCCACTGTTAAAAATTTTGAGGGAGAAATGCCCCTTAGAAAACCACATTTCTTTTCAAAGGACCATGATTGCTGTATCTCACAGAACATGACCCCCAAAAAAATTTTAAAAAAAGACTTCTCGCCACAAAAAAATTGTGAGGGAGAAATCCCCTTAAAAAACCACATTTCGTTCCAAAGGACCAAGATTTTGCTGAAACTCATGCAACAGACCCAAAAAATTATAAATTTTGCTTCTCAGCCATATTAAAAATTTTGGGGGGGAGAAAGCCACTTAAAAAACCAATTTCTGTTTCCAAAAGGGCCAGATTATTGCCCGTTCTCACTTTAACTGACCCCAAAAAATTTTAAATATGACTTTCACCACTTTAAAAAAATTGGAGGGGGAAAGCCATTGAAAAACCCATTTTTGTTCCAAAGGCCCAAAAAAAATTGCTGTATCCCAGCAAAATGACCCCCAAACCATTGACAAGCGAAAATTCTAAAGATAAATAGTAAATAGAATAAGGTGTTGTCTAAAAAATTGCTGTCTTTACAGTCTCCAGCAAAACCCGCAAAATAACTGTTGGGAAAAGAGAATAAAAATTGTGTAAGAAAAGTCATTTTAAAAAAAAAGTTTCAAAGGACCATTTCTTTTGAAAAGGAATGTGAAGTAGACCGCAACTAATCGGGACCTCGGCAATTGGGGCCTAACAAATCAGGATCCATTCCCGTTTCATCTTGATAAAAGTAAAAGACCCAATTATTTTGGGGAAACCCGGATGCTTTTGTTTAATGACTCCCCAAACTGTGCAAAGGGGCCGCTCAGATTGACCCTGCTGTTGGGCAGGAAACCCCTTGGCGTGGCGAGCGAGCTGGGGCCATTCGTCCATTTTGGTACCAGAGTTTTTTGGGTCCGGAATACATAAAAAAACATGGGTTTTTAGACGCGATAGTTTCACCATATTTTAAGCTGGTTCTGGTGTTGGAGTGTCCCTGCATTGCAGCATTGGTGGGGTGGTAAAAAAAAATTTGCCAGAGGTCACCCATTAGCTTCTGCCATTTTCCCTTTTTTTGCTGCGCCGCTACGGCTACTTGGATCTAGCTTTCACGTCGCGTTTTTTCCCCCCGTAATTTGAAGAACGTGAAGCAAAAAGTAACGATGTCTCCAGTTGACAATCGCAAGGGGTTTCCCTTTCTGCATTTTACTTCTATTTGGGTGGGTGGAAGGAAAGTGCTGGTTTTTGTTTTGTACCCGGGGGTCCCGGGGGGGCCCCCCAGTAAAATGTTGTTCTTTTGTTTGGCTTAAATGCGGGATAGTTGGAGGGAAAAAAGCATCAACACCATGTGAGAGTGGAGCCCTTTATTTTCCCCAAATTGGGTCGAGGGGCACTAGCAAAAATGATTTTCCCCCTTCCTCCCCGCCTCAAATTTGCACCCAACCCCTTTTCAAGGCAGGGCGTCCCGGGAAAGCGGGGTTAGGGAAAGCCTCCCCTCTCTCCTTCCCTTTTCCTCCCGGGACAGCTTCCAACACAGCCCGACTTGCCTGAGAGTGCCCCTTTAAGTGATGCGCTGCCTTCCAGCCCGGACCCCCAACCACGCCTAATGAAGAACCGATAAAATTGAGAAAGTCGGGCCTTTTGGATTTTGACGGAAAAAGGCTCCTTCCGCATCGTGCCCGTCCTCCGCGCTGGGGGGGACTGTTGTTTCAGAGTGTCCAATGATTGTTCCAGAACTAAGATCACACACAATGCTCATGCTGACAAGGGCATTGTCCGCACTGACCATTTTGGTGGCTTCTTCAAAACTGGCAAGGATGGTGCAGAGCTCTTTCACCTGCCTCCACTCTCGGTGGCTCAACACCCCGAGGTCCGCACCACTGCTTGTCAGGTCATGTCGCTTCGTACTGCGTAATGGCATTGCGCTGCTGCCACAATCGCTGGAGCATGTGGGGGGTGGAATTCCAGCGTGTTGCCACGTCAACAATGAGCGGTGACGGGGGAGGCCGAGCTGACGCTGCAAAAGCAGCCAGGCGGGACGAAGCAGGGTGCGAACGGCGGAAGGTGCGAACTCAGACTTCGGCCTTCCCGGCAGGCGCCAGCCCGGGTAGCTCTTTAGAAAATTTTCTGGACGACAAGGTTCATGACATGTGCCAGGCAAGGGATGTGCTTCAGCCTACCGATCTTAAGGGCGGCCCAGGGGTGTTGCTAGGGTCCTAAAACATTCGGGGCACGGGCCCTTTGTTAGCGGCGAGTGTAAGGAACACTCGCTGTCTGCCATGCATAGAGTGGGCTTAGCGCGTGAGGCCGCTTTATACATCCTTTATGCCATTTAGATGTTCAGGGACAATCCATATGCATGAAGGGGTGAATTAAACCCCGCCGCTAGCTTCCAGAAACAGAGACTCTGCTCTTGACCCCCTTACTGGTGGTCTCTTGGACAACTTTACCCATCCTCCCAGCCCACGGCTTACAGCATTGTCCCACTCCAAACCTCCTGCTGAATTAAAAATATAGGTTGCACCCTCATTTTCTTCTCAAAATTTTGGGGCACAAAAGTGCCTTTATAGTCTAAAAAAATTCGGTTAAAATGTGGTGATGTAGTTTAACTCCTAAATAACACAGCTGTTTTCCATTTTTTTTCTTCTAATAGCCATAAACTTTTTTCATTGGTGCGTTTGAGGCTCATGGGACTTTTTGGTTGCTTTTTATTCAATTTTTTGCACAGTGGGATGAACAAAAAATGTTGTTTTTTTTAAATTTTTGTAGCATTTGTTCATGGAGGGGGTAAAAATATCAGTTTTATAAGCACAGGGTTTATACGCACCCCAGTGATGCCAAATATGGTGTTACTTTTTTTTACAATTTTTCATTGACAAGCATTTGTTATGGGGAAAAGGTTATTTATGTGTTTTTTTTTTGTGTTTGTTTTTTTCACTTTTTACTTGCTTGACCACTTTAATACATCAGACTTTATCTCACTGCAGATGGACACCTATTCAGCTGTTACGCACAGGGACAGTATATACACAAATGCAACACACAGGTAAATATTGGACATGTGTATATACTGTTCCTGTGTGTATATTACAGTATATATTTATATACACACCACACCACTATATATATATTGTGACAGAGTGGCAAAGAGTAGTTGCCTGTCTCTGCCACGACGTGGAGTTGTCCCAGTAGAGATGTGCCACCAAGAGCTGGCTCTTGGTGGGGGGAGCCAATTGTTATCTGTCAGCAATTCTAGGTTGTGACAGCTGTTTTGTAGCATGGCTAATGTCCAGCCCTTATGGTTTGGCTTCCCGGAACAGCTGAAAATGGGTGGGTGGCTGTTCCCGCGTCCCAGATCTCCAGATTCCATGTGGGTTTTGGGCAGGGCCCGGCTGGCTATAAAAAGCTTGGCTCTCCCGGTAATCGGGGGGTGTGGTCAGCTGCAAATTGGAGCAGCAGTGGGTGATGGTGAGAGGAGGCTCTTACCCCCCCGGCTTGAGGCAAGCAGGTGGCTGCCTTGAGGAAGCCTGTTATACAGTGGGGCTGGTACAAGTGTTGGTGGTTTCTGTGCAGGGAGGCATAGGCCACGTTAGGAGGACGCAGTTAATTGTGTAGACTGTGGCTAGACGGCCCTGGTGTTTATTGTATTTTTGATGTTTGTGTTTTGTATACTGGACCTCAATAAAGCTGGTTTTAGGCCGTGTCAAACAGAAGCCTGTGTCAGTGTGCCATTCTGCTTACCAAAGCGGGGGATCCGCAGAGCTGAAGACCCCTGAAGTCCCAAGATGGGGCCGGCGATGTGATCTCACAAAATATAATATAAAATATTTTTA
>JAODAL010068712.1:0-16691 GCA_025379985.1 Phyllomedusa bahiana
TATAGTCTGTCCATTTTGAAACTAAAAGGTGGTTAAAAGATTTTTTTTCCGGCACTTTTAAATTGGGGGTCATGCAGGTTTGGGGCTCTCTGGGCCCAAGGACAGGTATTAAATTTCCCAGTTAGTAACATGGGGTTCAAATCATACTGCCTTTGGCACTTTTTAATTTGTGGGTATGGGGTTTTAAAGGGGTAGGCTGTGGTACAAGAAAGGGAAGGAATGGTTGGGGTTTTTTTTTTTTCTGTGGCTTTATAACCCTAAGTGTTTGCCTAAGATGTAGCAGTACCCTTTTGGGCTGTTGGGGATTTTAAATTTCCAGCTTCTCCAGCCCTGTTTGGGGTTAAGAATGGGGTGTTGTTCTCTCCTAGATTTTAAATGGTCATCGGCGATAATTTTATGGACTATGGGAAATTTGTCTGATAATTTTGTGATATGACTATGCCCCGATGCGTGTCAAGTAATGTCATCACTAGTGAATTTTTGAAACAGTGCTCGGAAAATTTTCCATGAAACTTTAGGTTAAAAATTGCCTTTTATGTATAAAAACCCCCTCTTAAACGGGTTTAAATCGGGGCGATTTCTAGGCCCCCTGGGCAACAAAAAATTAGGATTCAGGGGTTTAAAAAATTTGAAAAAGTGCCCCCCTGTTCCAACTTTTAACACTAAAAAGGGGCCAAAATTTTGTTCAAAATTCACATTTTTGGGGTTTCCTTAATCATGGGAAAAAAAATAATAAAATAATCTTTATTTATATAGCGCCAAATTTCCAGCACTTTCAATATAGAGGGAATAAGCACAGACAAACCAGACTTTCATTATAAAAAAGCTAGACAAATGAAAACACCGGGGGTGAGGGGCCCCCCCGCCGAAGAGCTTTTCAATATTAGGGTGTATGGGTGAAAAAAAAGGGGTGAAAACAAGTGCTTGGTTTACTAAATGGACCAGCCATTGTTACATATATATGGGGTTAGTATACATAAAATGTGGATGAACTGCCATCCCTAACCATTACATCTATATAAGATAAGTTCCTGTGGAGTGCCAAAGTGCACGGAAGTTGACGAATCTGTGACAGATTTGGGGGGTTGACCCAATTAGGGATTTTGATTGGCTTGTCTAAGAAGATGAAGTTTTCAGAGCGCACTTTAAAACTGTGAGTGTTGTGAGCGTGAGTATGCATGATCACATGGGGTAACATTGTTCCAGAGAACTGGTGCAATACGTTGCAAAATCTTGGAGTCGGGCATGGGAGGTTCGGATGAGTGAGTGTGTATAGTCTTAGAAGCAATAGCAGAGGGACGAGGAGCGGGTTAGGGTGGCTAGAAGAGATAAGGGAGGGATGTATGGGGTGCAGCACTGTGGAGAGCCTTATGTGTGAGAGTGATGAGTTTATGTTGTATATGTCTGAATAGGCAGCCAGTGCAGGAGATGACACAGGGTAGAGGCGATTCAGTATAGTGGATTGGAGAGAAAGGACAAGCCTGGCTGCTGCATTCAGGGACAGATTAGAGAGGGGAGAGTTTACAGAGAGGAAGACAAACAAGTAGGGAGTTACAGTAGTCAAGACCTTGAGAATGGAATAAGAGCAACAATGAGAAGTTTGATTGTTTCAACAGTCCCCAGTAGATGGGGACGGATTACTGGAGATGTTCTGAGGTGCATGAGTGATCATGAGCTGGGCAAGGGATTTGATATTGGGGGTGAAGGTCAGATCAGAGTTTAGTATAACCCCAGGACAGTGGGCCATGTGCCTAGGAGTTATGGTTGGTGCCCACACACACAGAGATTGCAGGGTGAGGTCGGTTAGTAGATGGTGGTGGATGACTAGAAGTTCAGTTTTAGTGAGGTTTAGTGGTGATAGAGGAGAGGACCTGATGTCAGAGACAGCGGACAGACAGTCCATGGTGTTCTGTAGCAGGGAGGAGTGTCTGTCTGGGGAGGAAGTGTATAGTGTGAGTGTCGATCAGGTAGAGATGGTTACTGGAAGCAAAATCTGCTGATGGTTTGTCCAATGGGCTGTGTAGAGTGAAAGAGGAGGAGGACCAGAACGGATCCCTGAGGAACCGACAGCAAGAGGGAGAGGAGAGAGGTAGAACCGGACAAAATGAGACACTGACGGCTCAGCGGTCAGAGAGGGTAGGAAAGAGAACCAAGAGAGAGCGGTGTCCTAGATACCGATGGCGCGGAGCATGCCTGAGGAGATTGGTGCGTGATCCACTGTGGTCAAACGCTGCAGAGAGATCCAGAGAAGCTAGCACATGAGTAGTTACCCTGAGATTTTGCTGTTCAGAGAAGATCATTTGAAACCTTTAGAAAAGAGCAGTAACCGTTGAGTGTAGAGTCCGGAAAACTGATTGCAGCGGGTCAAGAAGATAGTTATCAGAGAGATAGAGGATCAGGTGAGAGTAGACCAGCGTTCCAGGAGTTTGGAGATGAAGCGGCAGGTAGAGGAATGGGTCGGTAGTTGGCGGCGCAGGAGGGGTCCAGAGAGGGCTTTTTAAGTAAGGGAGTTATATCTCTTACATCTTGACTCTTGGCCCATGTGTTCTTGTGGTTATACTGTGTGTTCCTCTATGGATCCTGTACATTTGTTTTTATATTGATTGAGGAAAAGTTATATTTTAAGTATAGTATCTTATTCATACTCTTGTAGTCATGGTTGGAGGACACTCTCTCTCTCTTCTCTTTTCATTATAATTTGGTTTGTAGACAACTAATAGATGATAACGTGTGGAACATATCCAAGTGGCCATACATTCATGTAGTCATGGGCAGAGGACACATGCTATTCTGGTAACCAGGGCTCGTGTAGGTCGGCAAGCGAAAGCCCCAACTCCCGACTCCTCATTTCCCAAACCTCCTGACCTCCGACTTCGATCCGAATCCTGACTCCGACTCTGACTCCGAACTCCTGACTCCGACTCCTGACTCCTTCATACACGGCGCATGTTAAGTGATAAACTTTACTGTAGTAATATGGTAACATTAGGCGTTTTACCACCTTATGATAAAAATAATCAAGACTATTTAGGAAGAACAGACACTGACAAGTAAATGTAACAAATGTTTTGAATCTTTTGAACTTGTGGGTTAGAGCTGAAGAAAAATCTGTATTTTGTATCCCAAGTCCAGTCTGCATCCTACTTTGGGAACATGTAGAAGAGACCTGGGATTCAGATTTTGGTCAAGATGTGCTTGAATCTGATTACAGAGCCTGAAGATTCAGGCAGAGCTGAAAACCAAAGGTAGGATCTTCCCAAATATAACCAAATAATAACAATTAAAACTTTGATTTGTGGAGCCAAAAATATATAACTAAGCAGATGCTAAATATTGCAAGTCAAATTTATGTATTAAGATAGGTAAAATGACTATATACATAAAATTACAAGTAGCCTACATGTACAGAGCTGTAGTGGATGGTGAGATATGGAGCCTGAAAGTCACAAGTTCAAACCATTGTTACCATTTTGCTTGTCAGTGTCAAATATATTTATTGGACATGACTTTAGGACACAAAAAAATTGTAAATATGCAAAACATTTGTGGAGTCTCTGAATTTTTTCTGAGACATAGTATTGCCTCCATCAGATCCTGCATAGATGACCTCACATCTGACCTCATTATTTCTAGAATAGAGAACGGCCTCTCTACACTAAATTGGGTTGGGGGCAAAGCAGTGACCACAGGGGCAACATCTCTAACAATGTCAGGGTATAAAGGACTTGCCTCAGGCACAGTCAGGTCTGATGAATGGTTGATCTTCTACTTCTTTGAAAGCAGGTGAAAACTTTTGCTAAAATCTGTTTGCCCTGGGAGCGGAATCTTTTCCCCTGGGGCAGCACTTTGCTTGCTCCATGTCATCAATTACACTCCTCATGTGATAAGACTGAAGATATGGGAGCAGCAGCACTGGCCGGACCCAATGCCTCTTGCTCTTTGCAACGAACTAACTGGACCACATTTTTATATATTTTGGGAGTCGGAGTCGGTCCCTTTTATGACGACTCCGACTCCTGCAAAATAGCCACCGACTCCGACTCCGACTCCACGACTCCGACTCCACAGCCCTGCTGGTAACATCTCCAATTCCACCTCAATAATGAAGGTCTATAGTCAACAGCTAGATGATAATGAGAGGAGCATATCCAAGTTGCCATAGGCGGAGGACACATTCTATTCTGGTAACATCTCCACTTTCGCCTTTATAATGAAGGTTTGTAGTCAACAACTAGCTGATAATGTGGGGAACATATCCAAGTCCCTTATAATGTAAGCCTTTGGAGGCAAGAGCAAAGAGTTGTATTTTCAAAGGCTGCCACACATAGCCACACCCATTTTATTCCCTGATCTCCTGGGCTGGACACAGAGCTGTTTCTACTACCGAGTTTCCTGTCACCAAATATCTGATATAAAAACTGCAGGAAACCTCAGAACATGTGTTAAGAATACAAAGTTCTGAAATACAGAGATTATTATTTAGATTTTTTTTCCAGTGGATGAACTATTTAAGTCAATAAAAGACAAAAACATCACATAATAACTAGTCATTTGCATACTTAGTGATGGGGTAATTTGCATATTAAGTGTGAGAATTTTGTGTGTTTGTATTGGGGGACTTATTGAAGGTGGGAGCAGGTAAAGCTGAAGTTATGAAAGAACATAGACAATCTAAGATGATGAAGCTCATCCTGATGCAGAAATGCAAGAAAAAACTGAAAATATTGTGAAATCATCTTAACTGTGAGAAAACTGTAATTTCTGGCACATGATAAAAAAAGGGCCTCTTGGGGAAGGAGACCAGCTCGAGCTGTCACCGGTAGACATAAATCCACAGGACTTGTCCAGAGCTCCTGCCGACTACGCCATGTGAGACGCCTCCCAGTTCCAGATAGCTCAGTGGGGATCCTTTCACAGAGAGACATTTGGAAAGGAAGGGGCTGTTGGGGATATTAATTTATTTTCTGAGGTCATATCTTTCTCTGCTTTACTTTTAATTCCCACAACCTATTAACCATTCACAGTTTAGTTCAACCAAGACATCTTGAGAATCTTCAGCAGCCATCACTATAAAGCCTCATAAAGATAATTGCCTTCAGAGACATCATTGTAGTTTATTAAATTCTCCATAATCTGTTTCCTCCACACTCCTACGAGGTTCATTAGTAGACGAACTAACATCTTACTTAAACTCATGTCATCTACAGTAACTACTAATTTTACCTAAAATACGCCCTCACTCTCTCCTCCCAAACAAAACAAAGTATTAAGTAACTACCGGTCTGATTTAGGCTTGGATAGTCCCATGTGGAAGCAAGGGCCAACCTCAGTGGACTGGCGGGCATGGGGCTGCTTGTCTGGGAGAAAGGCAGAGAAAGAGAGGCCGAGTGCTAGAGTTACATGTGCAGTAGCTTTAAAGTGGGCCCCAAGAATCAATTCCAGTGGTTGAACCCTAGAAGCAACTCCACTGATGGGACTAAAGAATCAATTTCACTGGTGGGCCCCAAAGATCAACTCCACTGGAGGCCCCAAGGAGCAACTCCACTGGTGGGCCCCAAGAATCAATTCCACTGGCGGGCCCCAAGAATCAATTCCACTGGCAGGCCCCAAGAATCAACTCCACCAGGAGGCCCCAGGAATCATCACCACTTGTCGACCCAATCAACTCCACTGGTGAGTCAAAAGCATCAACTCCACTATTGAGCTTCAGGCACCTCAGTCTAATACTGGTCTACCTCTTTTATTACTTCCAAAGAAAAATCAGACTTTATTTTATAAAAGAAACCCCAGAACAATATCTGGGGGAGGACCAAAAATGAGCACCGGGTATGACAATGGACCCGTATGATGGTGGGAGGAGACAAAATGAATGAATAAATAGACCTAAATGATGTCCCAGGGAAGGGAACTAATGACTTGAAGCCCCAGCACAGGTGTAACTATAGCCAAAGCAGATGTTATGGGGCCCAGTGGTGTAGGTGGCCACACAGGTACAAGAACAATGTATATTTTGTGGAAAATAACAAGTTGGTGGCCTGCCCCATATTTAGTGCTACTTTGTGGTTTCTCTGATATATATGGCACTATTAGTCACAGCAATAATTGTTATGTATGTTATCATTTTAGTTCCCTATCTGGAGGGTGGTGAGGGTCCATCTCAATTTCATATAAGGCCCTAAGAATTCTAGTTCAATCACCCCTCACTATTGTTCTACATATAAGGATAAAATAAGAAAAGATCTGGTCCTTAGAAGTTGTAAAAATAAAGTAAACCAACTTCAGATGACCAATGACCCCCAACAGATTCCACATGGCCAAAAACGCAGCAAATTGCATGAAAAATGAAGTAGAAACTAGGCTAGAGTCTGACGGTGGCCAACACTCGCATATGTTTGCTGGTTCTCTGGTAAAATCATACGGCCATTGGGAGCCATGGTTGTATCTGCACTTAGCTGCTTGGTCTTACAGCTTCTATAGGAATGGGTGTACACGTTGTGTTACTGCTTACATTCTCAACTGCATACAATTTGCATGTAGAAAATACATGCAAAAAAGACATGGATTCTTCAAAAAAAACCCACTTTTTTTAATACAAGTGGTTTTGTCACCGGGCGCATGGATCATCAGTGAATGTCATCTCCTCTATAAAAGCAGAAGTTCTGGCTGTTTGTTGGTCTAGAGCATCAGGCTTGTGTTACCACAATGGCATGAACAAAAGACATCAGTAATAATCTTAGAGAAGCAATTGTTGCTGACCATATTGATTCGTTGAACATCAGAGAATGTGAGCGCCTATGCAAAAGTAGTAATTTAGGTTGTTTTGCTGGTCTGGAGCTTCAGGCTTGTGTTTCCACAATGCCAAGGACAAAAGACATCCGTAATGATCTTATAGAAGACTGGAGACAAGAATGGCTGGTGTAGAGGGGCGGCCACGACAAGACTGGACCAGTAATGCTGGTAAGAAGCAGTGGCCGGGAGAGGACAAAACAAGTTTTGCTAGTGTGGAGAGCTGGTCTGGAGAAGACTGGACAAGTATGGGTGGTGTGGAGGGGACTCTAGGAGAAGACTAAACAAGTATGGCTGGTGTGGAGAACTGGCCGGGAGAAAACTAGATAAGTATGCCTGGTGTGGAGGGACGACAAAGAAAAAACTGGACAAGTACGGCTGGTGTGGAGGAGTGGCCGGGAGACGACTGGACAAGTATGGCTGATGCAGAGGGGAGAAGACTGGAGTAGTGTAGCAGGTGTGAAGGGGCGGCTGGGGGAATACTGGACAAAAACTTTTAGGACAATGTCCTATGCACAGACAGGACCAAGGTTAAAATGTTTTGCCACCAAACATAGTTTACCAGCCCATACCCCTCATCTCCAGCTGAGGGGTAGAGAGGGTGATTGGGGCTTGTTTTGCAGCCACAAGACCTGGACACTTCCCAGTAATTGAATCAACCATGAGCCCCCCCACATAACAACGTCTACTAAAGCCAAATGTGAGGCTTCAAACCAATACATAAATCTTGGACTAAATTTGGTCAGGGCCTAATAAGCATGTGATATAGGAAGTGCCTGGGAGCCTTTATTGGACACCGAATTCCGTGGAAAGCCATCAACACCCTACTATCTTGTCAGAGGGTTGCCGATGGGCTGATAACACCTATGTGATATTAGAGGGAAGTTGCTCATTCTAAGGTTGATGGTGATTGTGGCATTGAAGGGGTTAAGCAGCTATGATCTGAGGTTTCTCTGCTCCTGGCCATTGGGGTATCAGAGGTTAAGAGAGAAGGGTCCACAAACTTCAATGGCCTGAAGGAATGGTGTAAAGAAGAGCAGCCAGATTCAGTACCTAAAGATGGGAGAGACTAAAAAAGTGCAAATGAGGACTTCAGGTTATTGCTGCTGACGGTGGTTCTACAATTTATTGCCATGTGGGGTGCACTTAGCTTCTCGAAAAGGGATTATCCATATTGGATTTGTTGTTGGTAAATAGATAATAGCACAGGGCAATCTGTTAGGTGCTGTTGTCCCTCTGAGGGTAACTCAATTTAGGACCAAAGTTTGTTTTGGATTACATCCTGATACATAAAACAGAAAATTCAAAGAAGGTGTACTTTCTTTTTCCAAAAAGGGGTGACCTCAGGCATTCAGACATTTACCCGCTTCTGTGAATAAGATAAATATCTCTCACACTGCAAGCCTTTAAGAAAAAACAATCTTAGAACATAAAAAAGAATATAACTACTAGAATACTGCCACCTATGTACAAGAATATAACTACTATAATACTTCCCTCTATGTACAAGAATATAACTACTATAATACTGCTCATATGTACAAGAATATAACTACTATAATACTGTCCCTATGTACAAAAATAGAACTACTATAATACTGTTCCTATGTACAAGAATAAAAAATACTATAATACTGCTCCTATGTACAAGAATATAACTACTATAATACTGCCCCCTATGTACAAGAATATAACTGCTATAATACTGCTCCCTATGTACAAGAATATAACTACTATAATACTGCTCCCATGTACAAGACTATAACTACTATAATACTGCCCCCTATGTAGAAGAATATAACTACTATAATACTGCCCCTATGTACAAGAATATAACTACTATAATACTGCTCCTATGTACAAGAATATAACTACTATAATACTGCTCCTATGTACAAGAATATAACTACTATAATACTGCTCCCATGTACAAGAATATAACTACTATAAAACTGCCCCCTATGTACTAGAATATAACTACTATAATACTGCCCCCTATGTACAGGAATATAACTACTATAATCCTGCCCCTATGTACTAGAATATTACTACTATAATACTGCTCCCCATGTACAGAATATAACTACTATAATACTGCTCCTATGTAACAAGAAAATAACTACTATATACAGCCCCTATGTACAAGAATATAACTTCTATAATACTGTCCCCTATGTACTAGAATATAACTACTATAATACCGCCCCCTATGTACTAGAATATAACTACTATAATACTGCCCCCTATGTACTAGAATATAACTACTATAATACTGCCCCCTATGTACAGGAATATAACTACTATAATACTGCCCCCTATGTACTAGAATATAACTACTATAATACTGCCTCTATGTAACTGCAGTACTAATCATTTCCTGGCTTTGTCTCCAGCTCCGGTCTCGGCCGCGATCTCGGAGGGTCACTGTGTTTGCTCCAGTAACAGCAGTTCGGTGACGGTTGCGGCCTCGGCTTGGATCCTGCTGAGCAGTCGTCTCTCCTCCGTCTTGGTTACTCTCCTGGTTTTGCTCGTCATCCACCGTAAGAACAAGCAGAGACCTCGGAGCCGGAAGCTGAGGAAGCTCCCGTCACATGGGCAGCGGTGGTGACAGAGTCTGAACGCTCTGATACATAGACACGGGGTGTAAGGGAGGAACAGTCCATCCTGAATGGAGCAGCAGAGGATGATGAGGTTTCCTCTGCCAGGAACAACTGACTAATGGCAAAACTCGGTGATCGGCGTCACCCCCGGCCGTGGAGAAGTGTCTCCTCTCTACAGTATGGACTAAAGCCGCCACTGCAGCCTCCACCTTAAACGTCACTGAACTCGCCCAGAATCCTGCACAGCAAAACTGCCAGACCCTCTAAAGACTGAAGGACAATATGAATAGATGACCACACCCCTCCGGTGTCAGGATCCTGCCCCGGGCACAGAACACCTTAAAAATTGTGACTTCTGTTTGTGAAAAAAATGAAAAGAAATTGTAAAACAAATCTAAATTTGTGTCTGTACAGAAACCGGAAGAAATATAATAAAAAAAATGTACAAGAAAATATTCCAGCTGTACACACAGTGAAGGAAATAAGTATTTGACCCCTTGCTGATTGTGTAAGTTTCCCACTGACAGAGACATAAACAGTCTAGAATATCCAAAATAAGATCCAGAAAATCACATTGTATAAATTATATAAATTTGTTTGAATTTTACTAAGAGTAATAAGTATTTGATCCCTCTGGCAAACAAGACTTAATACTTGGTGGCAAATCCCTTGTTGGCAAGCACAGCAGTCAGACGTTTTTTGTAGTTGATGATGAGGTTTGCGCACATGTCAGGAGGAATTTTGCTCCACTCCTCTTTGTAGATCATCTCCAAATCATTAAGATTTTGAGGATGTTGCTTGGCAGCTCGGAGCTTCACCTCCCTCCATAAGTTGTCTATGGGGTTAAGGTCTGGAGACTGGCTAGGCCACTCCATGACCTTAATGTGCTTCTTTTTGAGTCACTCCTTTGTTGCCTTAGCTGTATGTTTTGGGTCATTGTCTTGCTGGAAGACCCAGCCACGACCCATTTTCAATTTCCTGGTGGAGGGAAGGAGGTCGTCACTCGGGATTTTACGGTCCATGGCTCCATCCATTCTCCCATTGATGCGGTGAAGTAGTCCTGTGCCCTTAGTAGAGAAACAGCCCCAAAACATCATGTTCACCCTCCAGGCCTGACAGTGGGGATGGTGTTCTTTGGGTCATAGGCAGCATTTCTCTTTCTCCAAATACGGCGAGTTGAGTTAATGCCAAAGAGCTCAATATTTGTCTCATCCGACCACAGCACCTTCTCCCAATCACTCCCAGAATCCTCCAGGTGTTCATTGGCAAACTTCAGGTGGGCCTGCACATGCGCCTTCTTCAGCAGGGGGACCTTGCGGGCACTGCAGGATTTTAATGTGTTACCAATGGTTTTCTTGGTGACTGTGGTCCCAGCTGCCTTGATATCAGTAACAAGTTCCCCCATGTAGTTTTAGGCTGATCTCTCACCTTCCTCATGATCAAGGAGACCCCACGAGATGAGATTTTGCAGGTGCCCCAGATCGATGGCGACTGACAGTCACTTTGTATTTCCTCCATTTTCTTACTATTGCACCAGCAGTCGTCTCCTTCTCACCCAGCGTCTCACTTATGGTTTTGTAGCCCATTCCAGCTTTGTGCAGGTAGGATCTTGTCCTGCCCCTTGAAAAGGCCTCGGGTCTTGCCCATTTGTGAAATTGGTCTGCTGATTTCTGTGCCAGGCCCCTTTTAAAGGTGATTTGAAGCAGTTTTGTTGCGGGGAAGAGTGAATGGGAGCCTCTTTCCAAGGGGGCCCCCATTTCAATACAGGTAGTCCCCCCTTGTTGCCAGGTGTGCCCCCTTTTCCCAGATGTGCCCCTTTTTGCCGGGTATCCCCCCTCGTTGCCAGGAATCCCCCTTTTTCCAGAGTGCCCCCTCTTTTTCCAATTAGTGCCCCCTTTTGCCAAAATTCCCCATTGTTCCCAGGAGATGCCCCCTTGTTGCCGGGGTATGCCCCCATTGTTGCAGGTAGTGCCCCCATTGTTCCCCAGGCAGACCCCCCCCCTATGTAATAAAAATAAAAAAATAAAATCCACTCACCCACCCAGGCTCCTGCAGCCTGCAGCTCCCGACCGATCCCCTCAGCGGCGCGGGGGAAAGGGGGCACGCGCGTCACCCCCCTGCACCGCGCGCACTTCCCCCGCCCGCTGACCTGATGTCCCGGCGAAACCACCGGGCCCGGCTAAGGGGGAGGAGGGAGAGGGAACTTTTCCCTCCTCCTCCTCCCTCACCGAGACCCCGGGGCGTAGGGAGCGGCCCCCGGCGGGGGGCCAGGTAGCGCTAGCGCACTCTGCCCGGGCCATTTAAAGAAACCCCCGCCGCCGCTGCGGCGGGAGGAATGCCCCCCCCCCGGGGGGTGGGGGGGGACCCCAAATAGCGGGACCCCCCCGCCAAAAACGGGGATTGGCGTAGCAAAATAAGGGATCCCCGGTTTACCAGCATGCCCATATCACTATATACGGGAGATCCCCGGGTTATACCAGCAGCTAGATTCATATATATAGGAGAGCCCCCGGTTATACCGCTCTCCATATACTATAACGGGAGAGGCCAGGTTATACCAGCATGCTCCATATCACTATATACAGGAGATCCCCGGTTATCCCATGCTCCATTCACTAAAACAGGAAAATTTCCCCAGGTTATTTTTAAAACCCCCGGGTTTGCCCCAATTTAACTTTTCCCAGGGATCCCCCAAAAAAAAGGGTTATACCACATGTCCATAAAACTAAACAGGAGATCCGGTTTTATACCAGCATGCCCCCAATATAACTTATACGGGAACCCCCAGGTTTTATACCACAGCCCATACACTAATACAGGAACCCCCAGATTATACCAGCATGCCCATATCAAACGCACAGGGGGCCCCCAGGTTATACCAGCATGTCCATACACTATATCAGGAATCCCCAGTTAAAACCAGCTGCTCCTTTATCACTAATACAGGAATCCCCTTTATACCAGCATGCTCCATATCACAATACGGAGATCCCGGGTTTATACCACATGCTCCATATCACTATATACAGGAGCCCCCCGGGGTTTATCCCACATGCCCCATACACATATATAGAGAGGCCCAGGTTATCCAGCATGCTCCATATCCTTTATACAGGAAGGGGGCCCAGGTTTTTCACATGCTCCAATCACTATATACAGGGACCCCCGGGTTTATAAGCCAGGGCCCCATATCACATATACGGGGAGTCCCGGTTTCCCAGCTGCTCCAATCACTATATACAGGAAGCCCCCCAGGTATCCAGCATGCTCCATATACTAAACAGGGGGAACAGGTTATACAGCATGCTCCATTACTTAACGGGAACCCAGGTTTCCCAGCAGCCCAAATTTTAATTTTGGAAGGCCAGGTTATACCAGCTGTTTCCTTTTCACTATATCGGGAGAAGTTATACCAGCATGCCCCCAACACTAAACAGGAGGGGCCCCGGTTATACCCATCCCATATTATTTTAAGGAAGGCCCCGGGTTATACCAGCATGCTCCATATCATATATACAGGGATTTTCCCCAGTTTAAACCAGCATGCTCCTACACTATTAAAAACCCCAGGTTATCCAGCATCCAAAATTCATAAAAGGGAGGGGCCCCAGGTTATCCACATCCCCATACATTAAAATAGGAGACCCCGGGTTTATACCAGCATGCCCCAACACAAAACAGGAGACCCCAGTTATACCAGCATGCTCCATATCACAGACAGGAGACCCGGTTATACCAGCAGCTCCATTCACTATTACGGGAACCCAGGTTTAAAACCAGCATGCTCCATATCACTATAAAAGGAGACCCCAGGTTATACCAGCATGCCCCATATCACTTATCGGGAGACCCCAGGTTATACCAATGCTTTCCTAAATGGGGGTCCCCGGTTATGATGCCCAATGAAGCGGGGTGGGCTTCCTAAGCCCCCCCCCTCTGCATAACCACCGGGGGGTCGGGTACCCAAGCCTGACCCAAGGGAAATTATGGCATCAGAAACGGGGGAAAGAGGTGGGGGGCTTTCCTTGCGGCGGGTCCCCGCCCCTTTTCCCCGCAGAGTACAGCGCGTTATAGAAGGCGAAGGAAGAACGCTGACCAAGTTGCGGACCCGTGCCCCGGGGTAGCAGCGTAAACCACCCAAGAAAAGGATGCTTCTACGTGGATCGTGCCCAGAGGGTTGTGCCCCCAGCGGAGCGGTGAAGGGGATCGGCACAGTGGGTGCCAACCCATTACGCTGATTTGGGGGAATTCCCCCCGAAGAGCAGTGATGTTCCAGCAGTGAAGAAGGAGGTTGATGCCGGTGATCGTGCCGTAAAGGTACGCCCAAACCAGAGAAAGGGTTTGGGGACGGAGCCCCAAAGGAGATGGTGCGGTGAGCCGGGTGCAGTAACCTTACCTTTGTGGAGAAAGTTAATGTCCCAGGTCGGCAGCAAGAAAATATGCGACGGCGCAAGGCTTCTGCGATGTGAGCACAGCTCATGATGAATCAATGTCTCTTCCCGCAGCCCAGGCTGTTAGCAACACAGAAGTTAAAAGCAAGAAAGTAAATACAAGTGCTATTACACCTCTGACCAGTAGAGGGAGTACTAACATCAGAAATAATGATAATGACTGTATGTTAAGTAAAGTTATGCCAACAAACGAAGTTTTGCCAATAAATGACGTTCAGCCAACAGTACAAAAGAACATTATAAATAAAAATAATGGAGGTGGAGGTAGCGGAGTTGTTAAAATCATCCCAATATTTATTCAAAAGTTGGGCCAAACATTAGCCCAGGTGTTGGCCTCAACCTCAGCCCAAAAGTGAACCCCAGCACCAACTTGGATACTAAACCCAGCATCGCCCCCATAAGAAGGAGTAAAAGAATCCTGGCCAAGGCTGAGGATTCAGAGGAAGGTGGGGTCGCCCTCACCCCATTAAGGAATTGTGGCATTATGGTGGCGGGTGAGAATGCCCTCTTTTTGAAAGAATTTGAGGAAAGTGGGAGAGAAATATTAAAACTACAACGGAAAATAGATGTTAAAATTAAAACTTAAAGGGGATGTATCGCTTCCTTACTTCGGCTGATTCACTCTTCTCTCAGCTTCTCAGCTCTGTGAATGCAGGGGCGTTTCTTCCCCTCCTAGCTGGATGACATCATCCCCCCTTCACTTCTGGCCTGAGACTCCCCCACTCCCCCCTCTGAGTCCACATATCACTGTGTCTCTCTCTATGCAGTCTTATTTTATAAGAGCTTTATACATACCACAGGCTGCATTCAATCTAATCTGAGCACTGATCTCTCACAGCTGGAGATGTATTACAGCTTTCTAAGAACGGCACAGATCTGCGTGTATGCAGGAGATTAGGCACAGGGACAAAACTGTCATGTTTTCTCATTGTACAATCTGCTGCAGTCTGTTTCTGCTAGGTGTGGAGACAGAAAATGCTATGGCCCCTAACTCTGAGTCAGAGACACAGCTCCATGAATCGACCCAGGGGCTGTACAGAATGTTAAAGAGCTCTCAGCTGGTGAATTGCAAGGAGGAGGGATTAGACCCACACTGGATATCAGTGTAAATAAAAACACAAGATAAGGGACACTGTGAGAACAAGGCAGCTTTGCTAATGACATCCAGTTGCAAAGTTGCTTGTTTTCACTGTCCCCTTATTCTGAAGACCATTTAATGAAACGATAACACCCCTTTAAGAGTATCCCCGCTAGAAAAAGAAAAAGCGTTAAAAAAGATATAAGTAATATATGGGAAGAACTGAGAAAACTAACAAAAAATAAGACCTTAATTTTAGAAAATAGCGGTACCTTTAAAGAAAAACTCATCAATGATAACAGGTTTAGTGAGATGCAACTGGGCAAACAGAGGGAAAGAGGAGAAGAAGAAGAGGAGGAGGACGAAGAGGGGGAAGAAGAAGAAGGGATGGAGACAACGGAGGGTGGGAAAGAGAAAGAAGAGGTGCCCAACTTCCTGCAGGGACTCCCAAAGTCAGGGGACAAGGCTCCCCCGCAACAAGTGGTGTTTTTCGGGTACCACCTCGGGAAACCATCCCGGGAAGATATGGGACCCCCCAAAACCCAAATGAGGTCCAAGAATTATGGGGAGTTTGGACAAAGTGCAGGGGGTAAAGCTAGCAGCAAGGGGGCCCCGGGGGGGATTGCTGGAACAAATTGTCCGTTAAGTCCCCAAAAGTCCCCTGTATTCACAACTTTTTGCCTTCGGGGATGACTTTCCCGCAGAAAAAGGGAAGGGGAAGAATAGGAATAAAACAAAGAAAGTTGCTGGGGAGGACACCCATCTCGGGCTCATCTCGGGAATTTTCAGCACTCCCAGGACTATGTAGGGGGCCCCCGGGGGACGGCAACCAATGGAGGCAAGCTGGGTTCCCCGGGGGGGGGGGGGTACTAGTCAAAAAAAATATCTCAAGCAGGCCCGACCCCTTGCAGGGGGAATACAGACAATACCATAAGTAATAAAGCCGGTATGAATGTAGAGGCAGGTGCAAAAGAGGGGGTAGATAGGAAGGGCAAGGAAACAACTGATGTAGAGCTGTGAATTACGGGTAGAGTGTAGGGTTGAATGTTGGGGGAGCAGAGACGAGCATTGGGAAGAATGTGGAAATAAATGTTGGGGGAGATGTGAGGACAAATGTTGGGGGGAATATGGAGACAAATGAATGGGTAAGTGGGGAGGGGAAAACAGGTGTGACAGTAAACACTGTACATAGTGGGGAGGGCGCTGGCCCACTACCTCCTCTGGCCACACGGGGTCCCTCTGCCTTAGGTACAGGCAGAGGGCGGTGCTATGCTACAGTTGTGACCGGGGGGAGGGAAGGTTCTGAGCTGCCACCGCCATTTCAGGGGGTGGAAAATCCATCGCTTTTTGGGGGGCCTAAAGAATGGGGGGGATCGTCACCAAAGGGGGGGAGGGAGATCCACTGTCCTTTTTGGGTGGGAGGCATGGCTCCCGCCTTCTGGTGAAAGGACAGGAGCGAGGGGGGCCAGGCCCCCTCCTACAACTGGGGGCAGGGAGTACCCCGGGGAATGTGGCCGTCCAGATGGGGGAGCAGGACCTTTCCCCAGGGATAGGGGGGTGGGCTCCTGTTTTGGAAGGATTCAGGGCATTTGACACTTTGGGCCCGATCCACCCTTCCGGGTCCCCCGATATACACTTATCTTTTGTGCGGGGCGAGGGCTAGAACTCTTTTGTCCCCCCGAAGTTTAAAAAGTATTCGCCTGAGTGGGAGGATTTTGAGGGCCCAAACAATTTCCCCCCAAAAACATGTTAAGAAAGGACCGTTTGACCATAACG
>JAODAL010068713.1:0-16690 GCA_025379985.1 Phyllomedusa bahiana
TTTCTCGGAGGAGGACTGTGAAAAGGCTAGTGTCCTAGGATACAAAGCGCTTACTCCCTGCCGGTTACAAGAGCTCAACTTTAAGGTGATGTCGCGATGGTATCGTGTACCCGCCCTCCTCCATGCTGCCTTTCCCACGGTCCCCGAGTGGTGCTGGAGATGCGGATCTGCGGTAGGCACCATGACATATATGGTGGGACTGCCCAGAGATCCAGCCTTTCTGGATTAAGGTGATAGAGGTAATTGAGAGGGTAGTGGGAATACGGCTGCAGAACGACCCTCGAGTATTGCTTCTGTTTATTATTCCCCTTCCGATGTCGGTCCTACAAGGCAGCCTAACAGTGTTCATGTTAACTGCTGCTAAGCCCTTGATACCCCGACTGTGGAGATCTACTGAAACTCCTACTGTCACGGGATGGTTCAAGGAAATTTTTTCCCTTCAGCGTATGGAGGAACTCAGGGCCGACAGGGGACTGACAATGGATAAATATTATGCCACATGGTCAGAGTGGTTGTCATTCTGCGCTTCATCGGATTATGCGACTCTGGCATGAGACGCTTTTGAATGTCTTGGAAGGACCTTTACTCGGGCTCCCCCCGGGTGCATTTTCCCCTCATGGTGCACTGGTAGAAGGTGCTTCCCCGTTTCCTTTTGCGCATCTTGGATGACCGATCCAGCTGGGTTCCTTTTCGGTTCATTTGTTAGGATAGACTGTTTACTTTTACATGGTAGATTAAATATGTTATAGACACCTTTAAGTGCATTTTTTACAGATTTCTAGAATGTCTCATTACTGTTATTATGCTTTTGAGATTATTGCCGGAATGTATATGCCTTCTAGACTCTCTTCCCTTGCTGAACTGGTCAACCTGACGCCTACGCGCCAGGGGTAGCTTTCTTATTGTGGTATTATATTTTTGATACTATTGTTATATCTTTCTTACATATGATATTGTCATTTACTCTACAATGCTTGTTATACTATGTTTTCAATAAAGCCTATTGAATTTGAAAAAAAAAAATGCCATTCAAAATCCAATGGGATTTGAACATTGCTGTTCCCCAGCTTTTGACAAAGATTTGTGCCAAAAGCTGCGGTCAGTTTTCAGATTTCCCGCCGGCCCACTATATGGGCTGCATGGGAACCTGATGGGTATCCGGAGGAAGATGGAACATGTTCTAGCAGCTCCAGTAGAAAACCTGTGCTGTGTACTGTAGACTACAGCATGTATTTTCTATTGAAGTCTACACAGCACTGGGTACAGTCGGATTTTCAGCAGATTCAAAATACTGAATCTGCTGAAAATCCAATGAGAATCCAATGCTGTGTAGACATAGCCTTAGAGCTTGGCCCCACGGCAAGGTTTTCAGTCACATTTACAAATTGTTTTCAAATCTGAAAACAGTCTGTAAACCGACTGTCAACCTTTTACATAGGCTTAAATAGAAAAGTAGTTCACACTGCACTGATTTTCTGCCACACTGTTTTTGGCACCACTGGCGTTCCTAAAAACTTAGAACATGTTCATTCTTCCGCCCGGTTTTCAGGCAGAACATGAATATGTGAGTGTGAAGGGGGACAGCTTGAATCCATGCCCCTGCGTGCCAAAAAAAGACAAAATACCGGTCGGATTTTGTCTGAGCCGTGTGAACGCACCCTTAAGAATACTACTTCAAAGTTAACAAAAAGTAGATAAAAATATGACAAATTTTAATAGATACTTCAAAATAGATAGAAAAAAAATAATATGCACAAGTAGTTAACAGAGAACAGTGGGAACAACATAATTGTTGGGAAACACAGTAACATACATGCACATGATATATCAGTATCATGACTGGAAATAAGTAAATTAATATCAAGCGACAATGAATATGAATTTCTATACAAAAAAAATTGATTAGATTGCATATAGAATAAAATATAAAAGCGTCAAGCAAGTGCCACATGCATAAATAGATAATAAAGTAAGTTATATACTCCATAGTGCATAAAACCTTAAAGCATACAGTGACATATGTGATCTTACATAAACAAATAAGATGGCATCTAAGTATATATTTACCCTGCACCTATGAATACACTGAAGCACCAACTGCCCCACCACACATTAGGGCTTTGTCAAGAGACCTGTTTCTTATCAGCTTTATATAGTGCATACATTAATTAAAAAGTACTACAGACACCTGAAGGAGGAGAGGGTCACATGACAGGAGGGAAGAGAGATCATACTGCATAAGCCAATAAGGCTTAGTGCTTAGTGCTCACTGCGTCTGACCATATGTTAAATAATGTATGTTATAACATATACGCTAAATCTATACCAAACATGCACTATTTTGAGCAGATGTTTGACATCCTTTTTTATTTACTTTTTTTTTTATTAGCTTCTATTAGCCGTCACATTTTTTTTTTCAACTTGAAAAAGTGCCGAGCCCTGCGTCTTCCATCTTTTAAAATTAAACGTATGTTTGACGGGAAATGTAAAAACAGACACTATGACACTGTACATTGCACTTCTGTCCACCTATATTAATCGATGAACATGTTTACACATATGTTTTACACTGCGTCAGAACAGATCCATCATCCGTTCAAAATAACGTAGTGTGCACCAGGCCTAAGAGACTATACCAAAAATCAAAAGAAGAATACATAAATATCAATCTCAAAAAATTATTCCCTGCGTTTAGAAACCTACTATATTAAGAACTAAATTTAAAAGCAGAAAGTACTGAACTATACTATAATGACAAACACTTTTACTACTCACCTTATGCCCCAACCAAGATGGTGGATCCAGCATTCACACGGGAAGCGTAGCAAACAAGTAGAAAAGACAAAAGTTGTTAGCAGTGTCGGACTGGGGTGCTTAGGACCCACAGGTAGAGTTGATTTTAGGGGTCCACCAGTTGAGCAGTTTCGGGGCCCACCGGTGAATTTTATTTTAAGGGCTCACCCTACAGCTACTGTAAATGACTGTACCTGCCTCCCTTACTCTGCTTTTCCAAGAATGTATATGCAGTTAAAAAACAACTGCAGGTCTACCATGCTCAGGGGCCTTCCAGTCCGAGCCTGAGTGTACATCACACCAGAGGTGAGGTAACAATAGGCTGGACCTAATTGCACCAGCATTCACCTTGTGCTTCAGGGGGAAGGTCTGAGACCCAGGTCACATAATGTGTCTAGGAGGAGATGAGCAGGGAAAGTGTGGCAAGCCATCGCCTCACAATGTATCAGGAGGAGGTCACAGCCGCACTGAGTAAAGCCTCCACCCAAAAAAAAAAGATTATTAAAAAAGGAATAATTCAGAATGCAAAGAAGGCATAACTAGTGTTGAGGTGATATGGGGAAAGTGAGAATTAAATCTATGTGGAGTGAATAAATATGGCTACTAAAATAGTAATCTGATACTGGTGTGAATTGGCTCATATGGTTTTTTTGGGAGGCTTTATTGTGTGTGGGGGGTGCGGCTGTGACCTCCCCTCTCATGTGTCAAACTTTCAAACTGCAGATTATGTGGTGTGATTACTTCCGCCTCATTGTTACCTCACATCTGGTGTGACTTATACTTTTTGTCTTTTCTATTTTTTTGCTTCCTGTCCACATGACATGCCAGATCCACCATCTTAGTTGGGGCACAAAATGAGCAGTGGAATCCTTTGTTCTTATAGTATAATTAAGTACTTTCTGCCAGTTCTGGCTATTTATATAGTATTTCTTTAAACACAAGCAATCCTTTTTTTTCTGTTTTGTTCTTTATGTATTTTATTCTTATTTTGATTCTGGGTCTATACTTTTATTGGCTTATGCAGTATGACCTCTCTGTCCTCCAGTCATGTGACTCTCTCCTCCTTCAGAGGGAAACTGCGGGTCACGTGGTGTGATTAGTTCTGGTCGATTGCATACCTCCCAACCATCCCGATTTCGGCAGGATAGTCCTGATTTGGGGACAATGTCCCACTGTCCTGGGATGGTTGGAAGGAGTCCTGATTTTCGGGGGTACGTTCTGGGGATCCAGATCCATGCCCTTAATCCTCAGTACTATACAGACTGGCAGGCTCTCACAGACACTCGGCATCGTGAGAGCCTTCAAGTGTAGAGAACAGTGGTGGCAGGCAAGCGCCATAAGACAATTCCCTAAAGTCACTGGCTGCAGGGGGCTCGCACTGGCCCCCTCAGTTAGACATTACGATCTAGCAGCAATGGCACGCACAACAAAGGGAGGTAAGTGACCTCCGTCACCCCATCACTCCCTGTCCTCCCCATGAGACCCTCCAACAAGCCCCTGCCCCAACTTGGCCTTTCAAGGTTTATATTGTAACCCTAGCTTTTCTGGGTGCCTGCTGTTAGGGATGTCTTCCAGCTTTTCCAGGTGCTGGTAGACTATTCCGTGTCTGGGAAAGCTGCGTGATGCCCCATCCCCCACAAAAGTCAACCAGCTTTTCTGGGAGCCTGCTGTGGTGGATGTTACCCATCTTTAACGGGTGCTGGATAGGCTATAGAGGCAGGAACAGCTAGGGAGGTGCTGGAAAAGATGTTTGTGTCATTAATTCGGCAGCGATGAGTCATGATGGCGGTCTGAAGTGGATGGAAAAGAAAGGGGAAAGAGAACGACTCCCATCAGAGAAAACGTCTCCTGTAAGTCACTGGATGTAACTGTACTACATGTGCACATCTGGTATCTACCCCCATATGGTCACTGGACAATGATAAAATGTACCTGCAGAGCACTTGTGTACTGCTGGTATCTACCCACATATGTTCAACGTAAGATAGACCATATGAATTATTAAGTAATTTTTATAACTGTTCCAATTATTCCATCATTGCACTTTTTTTTTCAAAATCACAATAGCAAATGGTAATGATATACTCATATTTTCAATGTGTTTAAAAGTCTATTAATCTATAAACTCCTTATGTTTCCAAATTGGATAGCCGGGAGTAGCCAGAGACCGAGCAGTCTCTGGCTGAAGTCCTCTCAACATTTCGAAAGAAACACAAAATCTTGCTTTTCTTTCCTCATCTGGCAGGATATTGGTAGTAGTATCATGGTTTATATTCAGGAACAGTATGGTGGTATTATTCAGACTATAGGTCACATGTATGAAAACAGTCTAGGTCTAAAATTCACTTTGTTGCCCAAAGCAACCCCTCTCAAGAGCGCCCCTCTCAATTTCATATAGTTCTCTGGAAAAATGAGAGGGGCGCTCTGAATGGTTGCTTTGGGCAACAAAGTGAATTTTAGACCTAGACAATTTTCATACATGTGACCCTGTGTGGTGGTGATATGTGGTCATGATGTGATAGTATTATTCAGTCACTATGTGGTGGTGATATGTGGTCATCATGCGATGGTATTATTCAGTAACTATGTGGTGGTGATATGTGGTCATGATGATGCTGTATTATTTGGTCTTCGTATAGTGGTAACATGAATATTAGTCTTGTTTTTTTCAGTAACGGTACAGTAATATTTGCTCCTGTATAGCGGTATTATGTGGTCACTGTATGACCATTATATAGAGGTATCATCCACAGAACATTGTCTTACAGCTATTTGTATGATTTATGCATATACATTCTATAAATACATATTTACAGACCCTACTAACGCTGTTGTTGCGCTGGTCTACTGGAGGGGGCAGGGCATAATTCTGTTAGGTGGGGCATGGGGTAAAGTCATTTATTTGGTCATGGTTAGAGGCAAGTCCTGGTATGATGTCATGTGTTCAGGCCTGGTTAGAGGCGTGTCTTGTGGTGATGTCATGTACTTGGAGGCGTGGCCTGATGTGTCTCTCTTTGCAATCTCCAAAAGTTGGGAGGTATGCTATTGTTGGTTGACCTTTATGTACTTTACTCTCACTTTGATTTTGGGTGTATACTCTTATTGGCTTATACAGTATGATCTCCCCACTCTCCCGTCATGTGACCCTCTCCTCCTTCAGGTGTCTCTAGTACTTTTTAATTCATGCATGCACTATGTAACGCTGACAAGAAACAGGTTTCTTGACAAAGCCCTAATGGGAAACATGTATTGGGACAGCCTCCTTTTCAGTGGTAACCATAGTTTAGGGGTAAGTATATACTCCCATGTCATCTTATTTGGTTATGTTTAAAGAGGTTTTATCATTTGAACTGTTCGTGCTCTTCAGATAATTCTATGAGATTGAATTTGAAATCCTGTCAAGAGGTGTTTCTCTCCTCTCAGCATATTTATTATTTTGACATAGGCAAACAAACTCTATGAGTTCTCTATCTATAAAACACTAAAACATAACTTTTATTATGTATAACACTTAACCTCTATACACACTATTTAAAAACCTGATTTCTAACCTCTCAATTTATCCCTTTCTACTTCTGAAGGAATAGCTCCTTTTCTATTATCAAGTCTCTATTAACAGGAAAACCTTACAAATACAGTAATTTACTAACTCCAGTAAGGGATCCCCAGCATCCTACTTGGGCAGTCATCCCTAATCTAATAAACATAAAACATATAAGGTTTCCTTGTGATAACCTCTGCAGCGGGTAACACTTGTAGACAGAGGTGAGAATTCACAATTTAAAACGTCATGCCTGACCTCCCCAACATGTTTCACCAGCTAAACTGGCTTCATCAGGGGTTAGAGGTACTCTACTATTTATACTTATTTATGCATGTGGCACTTGCTTGACACTTTTTCTATCATATTCTATATGTAATGTAATCATGACTTTTTATATATATATTTATTGTCACTTGATATTACGGTAGTTTATTTCAGATCATGATACTCCTATATCTTGTGCATGTATGTGTGTTTCCCAATTATTATGATGTAACCACAGTTCCACATTTCCTATTTGTGCATATTTTAATATTTTTCATATCTATTTTAATGTATACAATAAAAATTGTCAGACTATCTACTCTTTGCTAGCTTTGGAGTGGTGTTCGTATATGTACAAAGCCTGTAAAGAATATCTGGAATCTAATTTTTTTTATGTATGAAATGTTCTGCATGTTTTTTAAGTTTTATGTAATGATCTTAAAATGTCAAACGTTCATGTCTGATAAGATATCAAAAGCTCTTCTGTCTGATTGCATCACGAAGTTCCTCTGTTCGTCATAATCATAACAATTAAACGCTAATTTATGGTGTAAAAGGTTAGCTGAATTACTAAATAGACTATAGCAATTCAAAAACCTATTCTACTGCAGTTTAATTCATTTTATGGTTAATCAGCTTTAATTTTAATGTTTGCTATAGAAGACCGAGTCACATAAGTAACCATTTCATGAAAATACAGTAACTTGTAAAAGCTGCAGCAAAGAGTTCTCATAGGGTAATGGCTGCAGAGATTCCACAGAAATAAAAGTGAAGAACTGGCTTATTTATATAGTGAAGTGCAGATTTATAAAAAGACTAGAAACCAAATTTAATTTGTTAAAGGAACTAAATCAGAAAGCTTTTTGTAAATAATTTATTCGTTTCTTAAAGGGGTGTTCTAAAAACTTTAAAAAGCTCATTTGTTGTAAGGGGATGATGGGAAATACAAAAACTTAGGGGGACATGTATCAAAACTGTCTATGTCTAATACTTTCTTTGTTGCCCATAGCAACCAATCAGAGCTCCACTTCCATTTTTTCCGAGCACTATATGAAATGTAAGGGGAACTCTGATTGGTTGCTATGGGCAACAAAGAAAGTCTTAGACCTGGACAGTTTTCACACATCTCCCCCTTGTCTTATAAAGCCGCTTGGGGCCATTGAGAGTAATATCAGCCAATGATGTCACCATTCATTCTTTAAATGACATTTTAGCTATCCATGTACAAGACATATATAGTTAAAGAGGTTGTCTCACCATGCTGTTTCATAGAGGCAGAGCCAACTTCAGACTCGCACTTCATGGTCAGGCTGTGGGTGGGTCTACAGTAATGATTGGCATATCAGCTCCACTATTCCTAGCTGAGCCTGTTAGACGGCCATGTCTGCTGGAGGTTTATTAACTGTAGTTCACAAGACTACAGAGCTCTAAAAGGTTAAAACTTAAATAAATGAGCCCCTGTGCTGCTGATAAGACTCAGTAGGGAGTGAAATTCAAGTAGAATGATGACCGGCTTTATCTCTGGAGGATCAAAGGTAATAAATGTATTATTTTCAGTTAAAAAGTAACATCCAGTGGATGAAAGGTAAGCTCAATTAAGACATAAAAGTCCTTAAAGTAAAAATAGGCTGACACGTTTCAGAGACATGCGTTTCCTTAGTCGTAGTACATCCAAGTAGGGAGGGAGTGACTCAGTAGGGAGTGACTCATCATGGTCGGACAGGGCTGCTGAAGCAATAAGAGAGGAAATAGAGCAGGGAGAGGTTGTCGGTAACCTAGAAAAGCTTGTGTACACAAGCAGTAGATAGAATCTCCTTTATCTTCTAAGCAAAGCCAAATCAAAACAGCAATTGTTTTGGTAAAGACTTCATTTACCTTGGCCTACATGTTAATCGCTAATTAATGTGGTGAGAATAAACCTTTAATACTGGGGACAGATTTTCATCCGTTCCTTCTAAGGAAAAGGCTTCCTTGATTTTAGAGGGCTGAAGTGAAAACTGAGTGAATTCAATTGACAAGAGGGAAACATTCCGACATAGAATTGGCAAAATGTGGGGTGGGGATGAACTACAATCTAATCCAGAATCCAGCACTGGGACACCAGGACACAATAATCTTCTCCAAATACAAATCAACACTACCAAACCTGCTACTAAATATCTAGTTTTCAAGCATTTAAAGGAGTTGTCTCACTATAGGTTTTCAGCCAACCTCAGTATGTCTGGCACCATAGGATTTTTTTAATTCAGGGGCGTGCTTCTTGTCTGCCTCTTCTCCCCCCCCTTCCCCCCTCCCCTCAGCACCCAGACAGCTCTCCTCCTCCAACTGCAGTAACTTCTATACAGCAAGGGGAGGGCGAGGTGGTTTGCTGCCAGAGTTAACCCTGTGTGTGCCTGCCTAGGTCTGCTGCCGGCTGCTCACTGCTGGATCAGCTGCACTGTGCTGCTGCTGTGGCCGAGCTCTTGCTCTCCTCTCCACAGAGCCAGGAGACAGCAGGGAGAGGGCTGATTTATGAGTGGCTATGGAGCCAGAGGTCTGTGAAGCTGTGTATGCTAATAGCAGAGCAGGGGGGATGTAAGTGTTCCTATACCCCTTGCTTAGCATACAAATCCCCAGGGACATCTCAAGCAACAACAAACAAACCCTGTTCTGTGCTTTCCTCCCATGAGAACAGACACAGGGCAGCTGTGAAGTGTTACTATAATCACCATGTGTCACTAATACAGCAGAGCATGGAGGGATATCAACCGTTCACATGCCCCCCTGATCTGTTCTATTAGTATAGTCAAAGCTCCACAGACACATCATGATTATAGTAACACACTTCACTGCTGTCACATCGTACTGACCACAAATCAGCCTCCCCTCTGCTCTCCTCAATCTGTGTAGAGAGCAGGAGGTGGCAGGCACACACAGGGTTAATCCAGGCAGCACAGCTACACAGGCACAGAAGCCCTCCCCCTCCCTTTCCTGCAGAAGCATCACAAGTGGCCTCATACTGTGCAGGATGGGCTCTGTGCTCTGACCTGCATTGAGAAGCTGATGACATCACCAGCACTGACAGCCAGTGAGAGAAAAATCAACAGGTCGGTGGCTATAGTGATCTGAGGAGCTGATGCACTTCTACTACCAGGGATAACTTGGTTTCATTTGTAATGAACATAGATTGCAAAGCTGCTTGTTTTTTAAAGATCTTTTAATTAAAACTCAATCCTTGTAGCAAGACAACCCCTTTAAGGCCAAGAAGGAGGCATTGTTTTCATTTTCTTGAATAGGATATTAGTGCAGTTGTTATCACAGGACTCCCCCATCTGTGTTAGTCACAATGGAGATCTGCTTACAAAGAGAAATTCTGACCTAGAGTAGCTTATCTCAGTTTTACATGGTAGAGACAGTTTCCGCTTTTATTACCTCTAACAGCTGGATCAAGAGTGATGTGGGCCAGCTTGAATTTACAAAGGGCTTGCCTTGATGAGACCTTTAAATGACCTTTTTTGGAAATGATCGACAGCTGTGCATGAATGAATGTACTATATTACTCCAAACATATTTGGCTTGACTCCACACTGCATATTTGCTCTTGCCGTTATAAAATTTCCTTACTTATAACCATATGCTTCTAGATTCAGCTAACTCATTGTGGAAATTTGCAAACAAAAGACTCTAAAGAAAATGAGTATGTTTTCCCCCTAGTTTTTCCCACAATCTCTGGGTCTGTCCTCTTGTCAATTAATTTAGGTAAAATTATTCCAATAACAAGGGGTCCGGATGAAGAACTTGACATAATACATAGCAGGCTTTAAAGGGGTTGTCTCACTACAAGGATTGTTTTTTATGTTAAAGATCTTGCAAAAACAAGTCACTTTGCAATATGTGTCCATTAACAGTGTCCTACCTATTCCTAGATATACCCTCTTATATGGACTGCATCAGCTCCTCAGGTCGCTATAGCTACAGACCTGTTTGATCTCTCCTGATAGGCTGCCAGCACTGGTTGCTATAGTTGCAGACCTGGCTTCCACTGCAGCCTAGTGGAAGTCAGTAAACACATCCCTGAATTCAAAATTAAACCAAGAAAACAGGACTGAGGTAAGATGAATTAATGTAGCGAGACAACCCCTTTAAATACCTAATACGATATATTCCCCTTTCTGAGCCACTCATTGCCCCCCACCCCAGCTAGCATGTATCACTCTGCTCTGCACTGAAACCAGCTTGGCTAATATCCCTTTTGCATCTTAAAGATTCAGTGAGTCAGAAGCAAATTGAGGATTTGTTACATCCAATAGAGGCTGCTTGAGCTCTCAGCTCCTTTCCCATAATGCCTTGTGATATGAAGATGGTTAGTAGAGGGCAAAAAAGCAAACTCAAAACTCTACACACCTATATGGTGCTCTCCCCAAGGAGAGATATTCCCCTTTCTAACATGATACTGTAAGACTTTGTTAACACTGATGTTCAGAGCCTTCATTTGAGGGTCTGTAAACCACCCTGGTATGTTTGACAGCAAGCATAATAAAGTAGGCAACAAAAATACCAAAACCCTGACAGACTCTATTAAAGTCAATGGGGTAACTCAGTATCAAATTGAAAAAAGATCCATTAGAAATGGAAGCCATAATGCCGGTAAGAAGAGCTTTAATACTTATTTTCTTTCCAAATACAACCTACAGACCTAATAAGAATAAAAAGCAGGAAGAAAATGCACCCAGGGATGTTAATCATATATATGTGGAAACAGGAAGATCTATAGTGTAACACTGTTAGGCATATTGTTTCACACGTGACTATTGCGGGGCGTAATTTACTCCCCGCAATTACGCCGTGTCCCGGGGGCGGCGGGAGGGGGGGGACGGGGGGGGGGGCCCCCCCCACTTTTCGCCGCCCATTTACGTAATTACTACGGCCGTATTTGCGCCAGAAATTTTTCACATGTCAATTAAACCCCCGCCCGGCGGCTTCCCCGGGGGGGGAAAGGGGAGACGAATCCATAGTTTCTCATGAAACTTGAATTACCGTAGAAGGGCGTTTTGGGCCCCTAATTTGCCATTTTGGGCGCTAAAAGGGACCGAAATACGTCCCAAACTTAGCCGTTGAACATAGCTTTACCTCAAAATTTTTGAAATTTCCCTTTAAAAAGACTCTTGTAACAAAGGAAAAATGTCATCTGTATCTCCAAATGGAAATTCTGGTGACACGCCACAGATTCCTAATCACCATTTAGACATGCTGCTATATTTAGATATTCTAAGCAAAGACAGCGATTTTTTTACCAGTGCCACATATGTACCCGTTAGTCATATTCCTCATTGTAACAACCATATGACACGGTGAACACCCAAAGAAAGAAATCTATAACAAGTGAACATGGAAGAACGAAATAAGATTTTAATACTTACAAATAGTTTTAGTAGGCTAGAATTTTTCAAAGGGGAACTGCTCCCTTCTTCTTGCTGTCAGCATGTGTACACCAGACTGAGTAATTCAGTGTTTTCTGTTCTTCATATAGAGGAAAACCACAGTTCAGTAAGAAGCAGGCTGCTTGAGCAATGATTCACATACGGAAGCAAGCTGGCTTCACTAGCTCTTTGGCACTCGGCGGTGTACACAACAGACAGGCTAATGTAGGAAAAAAGAATATTTCTTCGGTTTTCCCAGGTTTACTTAATCTCAGACCTTGTGTGAGTCTAAATTGTCTAATGTCTACACAATGGGATTTAAAAAGTCTGTATCAGAAAGATTACTGCAAGTCATGGTACAGTGACTAAATACAATGCTATATAATACAATTTTAAAGCATCATTTGTACTAGACCGTTCTTACACATGATCATTCAATGGGTTTTCTCACTATAAAGATTAGCATTCAACATTTAGGGACAAGTAATTACAGACTTTTTCTAAATACATTCCTTTTTTTACTTAAATCATTAGATTTTATCTGCTCTGAGTGCACACAGGTTTCTATGGTTACCTGCCACAACTCTATCTGATTAGAGCAGAGAGCTTAGAGCAGGGAGTGACAGCCAGAAATAATGAGACAGCCTGACCTTACTCTCAGGGCCGTATTTAAAACAGGGCACCCATGGGCGGGTGCCTAGGTCGGCAGGATAGAGGTGACACTTTTTTCTAGCTTTTTTTTCTCCTATGTAGATGCTGCTGCCATCAGGCAATCAGTTCAAAACCTTGTGGCAGCAGGGGTTGAGGTGCTGTTCTGTTGGGACCTGGTTTATGGCACAGGGAGATCTGAACTACAAGCAAAGCAGGACAGTGTATACTTCAGAAACTTATGCTGTGGCTTATGCTGATGATGTATTGAGCATCTTTACAAACATCCTGCTTTATCCTCTCCTTAGCAAGTTTCAAAGTTTCAGCAGGAACAGCATTCACATACTTTAAGGGTATGTTCATACAGCGTGTTCAATACGTTTTTGGATCCGTTTTCAATCTGAAAAACGAATTCAAAAGCACAGCTTAAAATGCATCCAACACGCAGGTATGTGTTTGGATGCATTTTTGCTGCAGCAGAAACCTACCTTATTGTTTTAAATAGGGCGTTTGCTGCGGCAAGCCTTGTGATATGCAGATGCTTAGTAGTGGGCTAATAGGCAATCAAAACACTACACACCTTAACTGGTGCTCTCCATAAGGAGAGATGTTCCCCCTTCTCTCAGCCACTCATTGCCTCCCACCAGTCAAGCCAATATAGTTCTGCTCTACACTGATGAGGGGCAAAACCCCGATGAGCAATACTGGCTTGACAATTATTCCTTTTTGCTTCTCAAAGATTCAGTGAATCAGAAGTAAATTGAGGATTTGTTACAACCTATAGAGGGCGCAGTGAGCTTTCCAGCTCCTTTCCCATAATGCCTTGTGATATGCAGATGCTGAGTAGTGGGCTAAAAGGCAAAACAAAACACTACACACCTTAACTGGTGCTCTCCATAAGGAGAGATGTTCCCCTCCTCATACCCACTCATTGCCTCCCACCAGTCAAGCCAATATCGCTCTGCTCTACACTGATGAGGGGCAAAACCCCGAAACGCGTATGTAGATGAGCAATATTGGCTTGACAATTATTCCTTTTTGCTTCTCAAAGATTCAGTGAATCAGAAGTAAATTGAGGATTTGTTACAACCTATAGAGGGTGCAGTGAGCTTTCCAGCTCCTTTCCCATAATGCAATCAGATTATAGGATGAATATTGAAAATGGAATTTAGTATTAATACCAAAAGGGATACATGACTGTGCATCAAAATATGTGTGTATACATGTAGTGTACCTAATTAAATGCATTTGAGATGTGCATTTATGGAAATGTGTATGAATTCAGTGTGTATGTATACATGCATGTGTGCAATGTATATGAATATGCATTTATGTAGTGTATAAATGCATGTATGTATGTGTATATATATATACACTCACCGGCCACTTTATTAGGTACACCATGCTAGTAACGGGTTGGACCCCCTTTTGCCTTCAGAACTGCCTCAATTCTTCGTGGCATAGATTCCACAAGGTGTTGCAACGATGCTCAATTGGTACCAAGGGCCCAAAGAGTGCCAAGAAAATTTTCCCCACCAATGACACCACCACCACCAGCCTGAAACCGTTGATACAAGGCAGGATGGATCCATGTCTTTCATGTTTGTTGACGCCAAATTCTGACCCTACCATCCGAATGTCGCAGCAGAAATCGAGACTCATCAGTACCATGCAACGTTTTTTTCCAATCTTCTACTGTCCAATTTCAATGAGCTTGGGCAAATTGGAGCCTCAGTTTCCTGTTCTTTAGCTGAAAGGAGTGGCACCCGGTGTGGTCTTCTGCTGCTGTAGCCCATCTACCTCAAAGTTCGCCGTACTGTGCGTTCAGAGATGCTCTTCTGCCTACCTTGGTTGTAACGGGGTGGCTATTGAGTCACTGTTGCCTTTCTATCAGCTCGAACCAGTCTGCCCATTCTCCTTTGACCTCTGGCATCAACAAGGCATTTCGCCCACAGGACTGCCGCTCACTGGATGTTTTTTCTTTTTCGGACCATTCTCTGTAAACCCTAGAGATGGTTGTGCGTGAAAATCGCAGGTAGATCAGCAGTTTCTGAAATACTCAGACCACCTCTTCTGGCACACCAACAACCAGCCACGTTCAAAGGCACTCAATCACCTTTTCTTCCCCATACTGATGCTCAGTTTTGAACTGCAGGAAGATTGTCTTGACCATGTCTACATGCCTAAATGCACTGAGTTGCCGCCATGTGATTGGCTGATTAGAAATTAAGTGTTAACGAGCAGTTGGACAGGTGTACCTAATAAAGTGGCCGGTGAGTGTGTATATATATATATATATATATATATATATATATATATATATATATATAATATATATATATATAGGCAGTCTATGCACATGAACAGACACAGTACACATATATACACCTCAGTATCCTTGTGTAACCAAATGTGTAGTGTGTCTGATAGGTGTGTTAAAAGGTGTGCATTATGCGTATATTTGTGTACCATGCTTGTTCAATGTATAAATGCAGCTGTGCAGTATGTCTATATGTGTGCTGTGTTTGTCCAGTGTATACACTGTGTGTGTGTATGCTTATGCATGTGTTTTAACATGCAATGTATGTGTATATATGTGTAGTGTGTCTGGTAAGTGTGTTAATGTGTGTGCAGTATGTGTACTTGTGTACAGTGTCTGTCCAGTGTATAAATACAGGTGGGCAGTAAGTGCACACAGTATCTGGCTGTGACCTTTGACTACATGTTTTAGTATATTTGTGCTGCTCATAGACACATATTAATGTTTACTTGTAATTCAAGATGGTTTACATGCATTAGTTAAATAATTAATGCCTTTGGTGCCACCTTGTGGCCTTTGTTTGTAAGGTTTCACAAATGTTATTGTTTCCTGTTTAAGAGGAAGTTCTTTGCATTATGGGTAGATGACTCATTTCACCTCATGTCTGCACAGAAGACATCAGCCATCTCACCTCTGCTCTTGTTGAAGCATAGTTGGTAAGCTGTTCAGTTGTGGAAATGTCTAGCTATACCTAGCTTCATAAGCACTGCTAGTACAGTTTAGAACTTGTATGTAGTTACGAAAAGATTATAATGTGCTGTTATTTAGATAGACCTAGGCATGTTGTCCACCATGTAATGTTTACTGTATTTCTAAACCTTTTACACTGTTTTTTATGATTGTTACAAACAGCCGATGTGTATTCAAATGTACATTTTTGTGTTTGTCCATCAGTTTTACCCGGTCCTACATCCTGTTAATAAAACTACAGACTTCAAACACGGTCGTAATCATTGACAAGTAGGAAGGCGTTTAGCTGCCTGTCGAGCTCCACATAGACCCCGGGGGTACGTGAAGTGGGGGCAGGACAGTAAAACAACTGCTAAAAACAAGAGGAGAAGATTCAGACTATACAGAGGTCAGCCACGTGCACGCATTCACCTGCAAGCAAGCAACACAGCGATCTCTAAACAGTCACACCATGTCACAAAGCCACACATCTTCTCTAAAGACAAGATCAAGAGCCAGCTCCTCCAAAGCGTCATCTGTCGGCAGTGCAGCCGCCATCGCTCGCGCAAAGGCTGAAGCAGCAAAGGCTCGAGCTGCTTTTGCTGAACAAGAGATGCAACTGAAGTTACAGCAAGCATCCCTGGAAGCAGAGAGGGTACGACAACAAGCTGCACTTGAAGCAGAGAGGGTACGACAACAAGCAGCCCTGGAAGCAGAGAGGGTACGACAACAAGCAGCCCTGGAAGCAGAGAGGGTACGACAACAAGCAGCCCTGGAAGCAGAGAAAGCACAACAAGAGGCCTCATTAGAGCTGGAAAGGACACGCCTGCAAGTAACACTGGAGAAGCTCACTATTGAGAAAGAAACAGCAGCCGCCATAGCTGAAGCAGAAATCTTAGAAGCAGCTGCATCTCCTGGTAGTGACCACAGTGGACACAGCAATGTGCTTGGCCTAGAGCAAAGCCCTCACGATCCACTACAGCGCACTTCAGAGTACGTCCATCAACACTCCATTAGCAGCTCTCAGCCTGCTCAAAGAAACCAAGATATCAG
>JAODAL010068714.1:0-16690 GCA_025379985.1 Phyllomedusa bahiana
GGGGTAAATATTTGGGGGCTTTGTGGGGGTGATTTTGGGGCGGGCCGGGTTATGTAAAGCCGTGATGAGGTGCATTGTCCTGTATATTGGCTTCAGTATTTTCAGTGAAGTTTTGTATTTATTTATTGTTATGTTTTTTAAAATTTTAATACAATAATTACAGGATGTAACTCAGGATCAGTACAGGATAATAATGTAATGTATGTACAGTGACTGCACCAGCAGAATAGTGAGTGCGGCTCTGGAGTATAATACAGGATGTAACTCAGGATCAGTACAGGATAAGTAAGGTAATGTATGTACACAGTGACTCCACCAGCAGAATAGTGAGTGCAGCTCTGGAGTATAATACAGAATGTAACTCAGGATTGGTACAGAATAAATGTTCTCTTGTATGTAGCCAATGACTCCACCAGAAAAATAGTAAGTTCAGCTCTGGAGTATAATACAGTTGTATCTTAGGATCAGTACATGATATGTATTTCTTATGTCACTGTTCACGGCCTGTGTGTATGTCACTTGAATCTTGCTAGTGTGCAGTGGCCTATTTAGAAGTCCCTCCTGGGTGTTTTTGGCCATCATGTTTGTTACCCTATGCACCACATCAGGAATGGCTCCTTTTAGGACACTGAGATGGCAGCCCTGTTAGGCTATGTTCACACGGCTTATTCTGGGACGTAATTCAGTCCGTAATTACGCGCCGAAGTGCGCCAATTACGGGCCGAATCCGTCCCAGTAACTACGGTAATGCACAGTTCTCTATGAGAACTGTGCATTACGTCTCCTCTCCCTGCTCGGCGAATCCGCCGGGCGGGGAGATAATTGACAGGTCACTTTCTAGCGGCGTATACGCGCCGCTAGCAATGACTGTCTATGGGCCGGCGAAGTGCCGGTCCCCCGCTCCGCCCCCGGCCACACGGCGTAATTGCGGGGCGGAATTACGCCCCGCAGTTAAGCCGTGTGAACATAGCCGTAGAAGACAGGAACTAAGCAGGTTTCCCTAAGCCTCCATGAAGGATGGGCATCGATCACTGACAGCAGCTGGGCTTTTTTGGCTCAGAGGGTTGAGGAAGGTATGAGCGGGCATTTTCTTTTGGAATGGGCTTGCTATAGACCAGTCCTTGTGTACTTTTGTGTGACATGCTGCACTTATTCACTTGGGTGACAGCAGCTGGTTTTCTGGCTTCCCCAAAAAATAATTTGAAATAATGCTAGATTACACATGGTGAATAGAATTTCTTCGGCAATTTATGGTGTCATCTCATTACATTTTTCCCCAAAATTTACTCCTTTAGTGATTGCACTCCAGGCCTAGTACTAAGGGTGGCAGAGAAGAATCAGGCCCTGGAGCCATATTGCAGCAGTAGCTTAAAGTGATAGACTGCAGCTGAATACAGTAATTAAAATGAAACAGCCAAACACACAGTTTCCGGCACAAAATGAAGTTTAATGATAATCCTGTTGCAGGACTCCTCTCCAGCTGTAGTGGAATGATCCCACCTCTCAGTAAGGACAGTGACACAGCTGAGAGTTGCCAAGTGCTGGCCCCGTCCAGTCTTTTAATGATATGAAATGTATTGCTGATGTGTCTGTGAGTCACATTTATATATATGTTAGTACAGGAGCCAGGCCTGGGCTTAGATCATGCTTCCTGCCCTTGAAACCATGAGGGCTGAGAATGAACCAAGCACACAGGGCGACTGCTGCTCCCGGTGCAAGGAATTCAAACACTGAAAAAATGGTGAAATTCTAACACTGATTCATGATCTAAAATCATACACGTTACCCACCCCAAACCCCAATAATAACACACTCAAAGACAGACATATAGATAGACTGAATATTGGCCCATCTACATAATAGCAGCACCAACAATGCCCCAACTCTGGACGGTCATATTTTCTCCGCTTAACAAGGGAAGGAACCGGCAAGAAGCAGCCAGAGATATGTCAGTATGTGCATCGCCTGCATATGTATTTGTGTCCTCCGCCCATATCTCTGCCACCTGTGCAGTACAGTCCCATGCTTAAAATATATCTAAAAAATAATACTTTGTACATTCAAAATGTATGCGGTTCACCATTCGCACCTCACATCCTAAACAAGAGGTACGTTTGGCACAAGAGCTTCTTTCACACGTTAATAGCCTTCTTCTTCTTTCTGTAATAGTCATATCTACTAGAAAAAACACAGTTCTGACAGAGTAATGTTTTTGAAGGAAGCCATTGCCACTGCTGCCTCCTTCTTCCATGACATCGGGGTTGTGTTGTTGAGCTGTCCCCCAGAACATCAAACCCCCTGATGGCATGCACGCCTGTCGGTCGGATGGGGCTCCTGCGATCAGCTCTGCTGATGGCCATTGTTCAGGACAAGCTTGCCGTTCGCTCATATGCCACTCGTGAGGTCATTTATTACACGCGCTTTCACCAGCTTCCTTAAGAACTCCTTCTCTTTCTGAATATTATGGGTCCAAGACTGCAAATGGGAGGGGAAAAAAAGGGAAAAAGTCAGACAGACAGCAGACGTTTTATTCTGGACTTTCTACTACCTGAGGTAAACAGGAAAAGCTCTAACAGACAACCCCTTTAAGAGGAAGCTAAATACTTCTACCTGTACCACCTACTGTGGGGGAAATTTAGTATAAGATGGTGTCAATTTGGATACGTAGGTGCTCATGTAATACATGGTTGGGCGAGTTAGAGCTGTTTGATAAGGGGGAGGGGTACAGAGCAGGAGACTCTAATGTCTTTGTGCCTTAACAGAACTTAAAGGGGTTTTCTCACTACAAGGATTGCTTTTTATGTTAAAGATCGTGCAAAAACAAGTCACTTTGCAATATGTGTCCATTAACAGTGTCCTACCTATTCTGAGATATCGCCTCTTGTATGGGCAGCATCAGATCCTCAGGTCACTATAGCACTGGTTGCTATAGCTACAGACCTGGCTTCTACTGCAGCCTAGTAGAAGCCAGTAAACATGCTCCTGAATTCAAAATGTAACCAAGAAAACAGGACTGAGGTAAGAAGAATCAATGTAGTGAGACAACCCCTTTAAACCCATTTAAAGTTTAGTTTTCAACATGAAGGGACAGGTAATTGAAGACTTTTTCTAAATACATTGCTCTATTGATTTTACTTTAGATTGGTCTATTGATTTTACTTTAGATAACTACCTGAAACTAAAGAATATTAATGCGTACGTAGCCATGTAAAATTCTGGATCCTGGCTGGTGGAGGCTCTGGTGTCAGAGATGGGGTCTCCACTGGAGCAGATTGCCTTGTGGGTTTCAGGGTATTCACCAGTGGGGAGGCTGGGCTTGAATTCCTTGTCTCCCTCCCTTCACCAACATTTTCCCCACCCTTGGTTGAACTTGATGGACACATGTCTTCTTTCAACCATACTAACTATGTAACTATGAGATAATAGAGATTTTATGTTCTCTGACTGCACATAGGTTTCTATGTTACCTGACCATAACTCTGTTATCTGATTAAAGCAGAGAGCAAGGAATGACGACACCATGGACAGACATAGTTCACCCCGGAGCAAACTAATTATCTCTAACAAGATGAGCTTCTGATTACAGATAAACAATTATTTTCAGTCCTCACAGCACATGTACCTTTTGCTTACTGAAAATTAGCTCTCCTGCACTTGTTAGAGCAATGGCTCAGCTAGTTATAGAGATGCTTGGTATGCTAAGCACTGCTATAAAACCACCCACAGCCTGAGGAGACAGAATGAGTGTAAAACTGCTAGTGACAGAGTGAAAAAGCTTGGTCAACCTACTTAAACAACCCCATAAAGTTTTTTTATCATGGTTTGTGGTCTGTTGCTTATATGGTTTATGTTGTATACAGCATTGACTTTGTTAAACTGATCGTAAGCTCCTACTCACATCCAGCAGAGTTGAGTAAAAACTTGTATGCTAAACATATGGTAGCCTGTGGGAAACAGATGCAACTGTATAGCCTTATCATCATGAGCTTTTCAGTAGCTTTTCACAGCATACAGTTTAAACCTACATTTCATTAAAAGCTATTGCAAAACTCAAAACGTGTTACTTTAGCAGTTGCCATAGAGTGGTATCTGTCACCCATAGGCTATTATTTAACAAAAAAAAGTATATGCTTAACATGTATGCCTTTTACTGGACTCTGCAGGATGGCATAGCATAATGATAGCACATGTCCTTTTTTTCTATTTATATGGTATATTTGTGTGTACTGGCTAGAAAAAAATCCAAAAGGACACTCTTTTGGATTGTTTCTGGCAATGAAATGCTATGTACAGCTTTTGGCCGTATGTACTAAACTTAAACAAAAAATGAAGTGTGAACAGGTCCTAAATATACTAATCAGCATGTTTAAAGGGATCTTCCTGATTGGAGCCTCTTTATTAAAAAAAAAAAAAGAGAATGCAAATGTCACTTTTTACTTGTGCTAAGTGGTAAAGTGACTGAAGTACTGTCACATTCGCACTTTTTCTGATAACTGCAGCCATTACAGGGGTTGTCTAGGATAAAAAAAAACATGGCTGCTTTTCTCCAAAACCACTGCCTCGTCTATCCACCTGTTGTATGTGCAAGGTGACAAGACGTCCCAATTTCTGCGGGATATTCACGATTTTGATCCCTGTGTCCTGCGGCCTTTCAAAGTCCCAGTGGGACGCCCAATGTCCCGCTTTCATCGGGATATTGCCAGTTCATCGCCGGCTTTCGGGCCACTGCCGTGGGCCCGGAGAGCAAGCAATCTTTTCAGCTGTATGCGCCTCCTCAGGAGGAGTACCCAGCACAGGAGGCGTGAGAAGATCATCATGCTGCCTGCATGACATGATGATGTCCCGCCGCCAGTGCAGGGATTCGGATGTGCGAGAGCATCATGCGTATGGGGAGAGGTGAGTACTATTATTTTTTTTATTTTTAACTGGGGCCTGTACACCTGCCTACAGATTGGGGGACATATTATACCTGGCTACAAACTGGGGGACATATTATACCTGCCTACAGACTGGGGGACATATTATACCTGTCTACAGACTGGGGGACATATTATACCTGTCTACACACTGGGAATATATTTTACCTACCTACAGAATGGGGGAGCCCTATATGCCGACTGGGGAGACATATTATACCTGCCTAAATACTAGGGAACCCTATATAATGATTGGGTGGACATATTATACCTGCATACAGACTGGGGACTCCTATATACTGACTAGGGGGACATATTATACCTGCCTACCTACCTGCCTAATTTGGGCCTATAAAGGCACGATGGGTGACTCCCCATGCCCGACAGCAGGCATCCGACTTTCCTATCATAGGAAAGCGGATCACCAAACTTTTCTATTAGAGGTAGGTAGATTGGTAGATAGGTAGGTAGGTATATAGGTGTTGGAAAAATGAAGATTCTAAAATATATTTGTGTGGTAAATTCTGCAGGGCTGAGTTGTGGCCGGGAGAAGACGCTCATCTGGGCCGGATGGAGAAAATAAGGAAAGTGAACGACTCCGATCAGAAAAGACATCACCTGTGAGTCCTTAAAAGTAACTGCACTGTAATCAGTTATGTGTCTACAGAGCCTGTGTACACTGGTATCTACTACTATATGGTCACTGTATGGAGGTAATACAGTCTGCAGAGCCTGTATACACTGTTTTTCACCACTATATGGTCACTGTATGGTGGTAATATACAGTTTGCAGAGCCTGTGTACACTGACGTCTACCATTATATGGTCACTGTATGGAGGTAATATACAGTCCGCATAGCCTGTGTACACTGGCATCTACCACTATATGGTCACTGTATGAAGGCAATATAGTCTGCAGAGCCTGTGTACACTGGTATCTACCACTATATGGTCACTGTATGGAGACAATATGCAGTCTGCAGAGACTGCGTACACTAGTATCTGCCACTATATGGTGACTGTATGGAGGTAATATACAATCTGCAGAGCCTGTGTACACTGGTATCTACCACTATACGGACACTGTATGGTGGAAATATTGGTAGTTTTGTAATGGTTTTGGTACAGGCACAGTTAGACGGTATTTCTCAGCTCTCCTGGATGCTGAATAGGCTATACAGTGTCCAGGAAAGCTGCGTGATGGCAAACCCCTCAATTATCTTTCTTCCAGAACCACCCACAGTTGGGTGTAGTGGGTATACTCTTGATATACAGGGCATGATCTATGCAAATTCTGGGTGGTGCATGTCCCTCTTTCACTCTCAAAAATTCTTGACATCTTACGTATGCGGTATTGCAGTTTATCTCCACAGACTTCAATAACCATGTGGTACATTACAACACCTGTTCCGTGGACAGGTGTGGCATGCATTTCTAATGCTGGGCAACCTCTTCTTGATGATAGATATAACTTTGACACCGTCTGTCTCTGCCTAATGTAACAATACACTCTTACCTCTTTAATGGCTGCCATCTTGATAGTCTCATAATAGTGAAGAGGAGCATTGGGTAGGTTCATGTCATATCCAAATCCTGCTACTGCCACCTCATCACAGTTATGTAATGCCATGGTGATTGCCACACTTCCCAGTGTCGGGATATTCTATGTGTAAAAAAACAAACAATCATAAGATAAATGTGGAATAGTAGCCTCATCCATCACCAATGTCCTACTTAAAGCAGGTTAGACACGGAACTGCAGAAGATATTTAGCAATTTATGAGGACATCAATATATTGCATCACAGATCATTATGATTGGCTTTGCATATGGTCTACAGCCTAGAACTCAAACACATTACACCAGGAAATAATAACTTATGCAACTCCCTAATGTATGCATGTATGTAGCTCTAGATTGCAGAATGCTAAATTTATACTGTAGTATTAATGCTATTACTTTATAGAGGTGTTTCGTATTCCTTTCAGCATGTGCAGCTTGTGGCTTGCTGTGAGCTGATCATCTCAGAGGTTGGGGAGGGGAGGCATAAGCACCATAGCACTCATAGCCAGCATGAAAAAGTGCCGATAAGAACACCCTTTTAAAGAGATGTATTGTCAGAAAATGACATGTTAGGGCATGTCCCCACGGCACTGGTTTGCGGCCGCTTTTTCAGACGTTTTCCAAAAAAACGGCCGCAAACCTTTACACGGGCCACTATGGAAAACCCGTGCAGCCGTCCCCACTGTATGGGTTTTCCGCCCGGCAGCTTTTCAAACATTGTGCTTGTTCATTCTTCCGTCTGGTTTTCGGACAGAATATGAACAAGTGAATGTGAAGGGGGAGGGCTTTAAATGTAGCTGCTGTCTGCAGAGCCTGTGTACACTGGTATCTACCACTATATGGTCACTGTATGGAGGCAATATACAGTCTGCAGAGCCTTTATACACTGGTTTTTACAACTATATGGTCACTGTATGGTGGTAATTTGCAGTCTGCAGAGCCTGTGTTCACTGTTATCTACCACTATACGGTCACTGTATGGAGGTTACATACAGTCTGCAGAGCCGTCCCCCTGCGGCTGTGTGCATGGCACAAAAACCGGACAAATACCAGTCGGATAAACCAACCGGTATTTTTCCTGTGCCATGGGGACGCGCCCTTAGGGTATGTTCACACAGCAAATTGTGGTGCGTACACGCTGCAATCCCACTGCTGTTGAACATACGCATTGGCCAGTGCATACTTTAAACACTGTACAGTAAGACCCTGCCTCCTATTTAGTTTCATATCATAAGAAATACGTTGTTTTAACACAGCACTCAATGAGTGCTATGATTTTATTCTATTTATTCTGTGGGCGACATGTATGAATTCGAATGTGTACTTTTTTTTTTTTTACTTGGCGCCGACACACCAGTTGTAAATAGATATAGAAGAGTGTAGAATACGACAGTATGAAGTTTTTTGGGGCCCATTACATAGAGCTTAATGCGCCAAACTTTGTTTTGGGCATAGAGTGTAATGCGCCAAACTTGCGCATTAAGCTGTATGTAATGCGCCAAAAATCTGCGTATTCTACATTCTAAGTATCTCATAATCCGAGAATTGAAACATTTTGTGGTCGACATGTATGAATTCGAATGAGTACTTTTTTTTACTTGGCGCCGACACCAACAGTTCTAAATAGTTAGAAGAGTGTAAATACGACAGATTATTGGGGCATTACATAGAGCTAATGCGCCAAGTTTGGCGCATTACACTCTAAAGCCCATACACAGTTTGGCGCATTAACCTCTATGTAATGCGCCATAAATCTGTCGTATTCTACCTCTTCTATATCTATTTAGAAACCTGGTGTCGGCGCCAAGTAAAAAAAAGTAAAGCATTCGAATTCAAAACATGTCGCTCTATGTATTTGAGGGGCGTAGCTTGGCACATTACAAGTCAAAGTATGCCCCGCAAATACGTTGCGGGCACATACACTTACATATAACACTGAACATTTATAATAAAATATCTGCACAGGAAAAACCTGATTAAATAAGAATATGTTCACATTTGCAGGGTATAATTCGGCACATAATTGTGCTTCAATATTGATACTGATATTCAATATTGTGCTTCTTATTCTTCTTATTCTTAGCACAATATTCTTATGCTTCTTATTGAGAGCTATGATTACCCGACATTCTCCTTGGTGTACAATACGGGCCGGGTAAAAGATTTAACATTTCACTTCTTCCCAGCCTGGAAAAGTGAAAGTCAATGGGAGCTGTCTGGCCAGCATATACTTCTAAAACACCTGGCGTATTGTGGCACATACAGTACGCGCCGCAATACGCCGCATGGACATGCCTAACTATCCATGTTCAAATAAAAACTTTACATAATCTAGTTTTCACACTGGTGACCTGAGAAGCAATTTAAGCGACTGTCCACTTCATTTAAAGGTAAAATAATGAGGTATTGCTGCCCTAAAAAAAGAAAACATACTCGCCTCCCTCCTCACCTCCAGCGCTGGCTCTGCGGGGTCTCTTCTTCCGTTTTCTTCCTGTCTCTGGCCGCACATCAGTCAGCAGCTGCAGAGGTGACGTCCCGGTCAACTGGATACAGGAAGAAAACAGAAAACTGGTGGAGAGACGTCGCAGAGTCAGCGCTGGAACAAAGTGAGGGGGAAAGTAATATTTTTTTTTTTATTTGGGCAGAAGTACCTTATTTTTAAATATGCTAGATACACTTCTGCTTTCTAAAGCTCACTTGGCACTGCAGCTTTGCTATGTATACTGAGACACCTTGAGCAAAGTCATAGGATTGCACAGGATAGATTTGCTGAAGATAGTCCTGCTCCAAATCCAAACTTAAAGCTGTGGATAAAACTGGCAGGAGATCCAAACTGTGCTGAAAAAAAAAAAATTGGAATACTTACTGCTGCTCCTGTGCCGAGGTTTCCCTGGTTCCCCTCGCTGGTCCCTATACTTCTGGCTTCAGTGATGAAGTATTAACAATGTAATTCTGAAGCCTTTTGATTTGCACGTGTCAACCTGAAAAACCACGACTGCTGCGGGCACCAGGGAGCCTTGCCACATTAGAGTCAAGACTGGCGGAGTAAGGCTGGATTCACACAATGGACCTTATGTATGAAAACTGTCTAGCAGTAAGAGTGTGTTCACACAGTGTGTTGGGTCCGTGTTTACATATGCTTTTAGATACGTGTTTTAGATACATGATTTTATTCCAAAAAACGTTGTGTGAACAAGCCCTAAGACTGTCTATGTTGTCCATAGCAACCAATCAGAGCCCATAGCAACCAATCAGAGCACAGCTTTCGGTTTTTTCAAAGCGCTATATGAAATTAAAGCTGAGCTCTGATTTGTTGCTATGAGCTCTGATTGGTTGCTGTGGGTTCTGATTGGTTGTTATGGGCTCTGGTTTGCCCATGACTCTGATTTGGTTGTTATGGGTTCTGAAATTTGGGTTTCTATGAGGCTGATTGGTTGCTGTGGCTCTGATTGGTTGCTGTGGTTCTGATTGGTTGCTATGAGCTCCTGATTGTTGCTGTGGGTTCTGATTGGGTTTCTGTGGGTTTTTGATTGGGTTGTTATGGGCTCTGGTTGCTATGACCTCTGATTGGTTGTTATGGGCTCTGAATGGTTGCTATGAGCTCTGATTGGTTGCTGTGGGTTCTGATTGGTTGCTATGAGCGCTGATTGGTTGCTGTGGGCTCTGATTGGTTGCTGTGGGGTCTGATTGGTTGCTATGAGCTCTGTTTGGGTTGGGCTGGGGCTCTGATTGGTTGCTCGTGGGTTCTGATTGGTTCTATGACTCTGATTGTTGCTGGCTCTGTTGTTTCTATGATTTCTGATTGGTTGCTGTGGGCTCTAAATTGGTTGCTTTGAGCTCTGATTGGTTGCTGTGGGCGCTGATTGGTTGCTATGAGCTCTGATTGGTTGCTGTGGGCGCTGATTGGTTGCTATCGGGAACAATAATCCAAAATAAGCTGCTGTTGGGACAATAAAGTCACGTTTTTCTGAAGTGCTGCTTATTTTGGATTTGTGTACTGTATTTTGATCTGGATCCTGATCAATTAAGCGTGCACTCAGTCTCAATTATCATTTTTGATATTTTGCTGCTGTCTTACTACTACACAGTCTTACTACTACACAGTTTTGCTACATAAGGTCCAATGTCTTTTGACGCTGCAAGCCTTTTTATTTTACTTTTTCTCTGTGCAGGCTCCGCTCCTCCACACCTAACATTTTCACTTTTCCGATGAACTCAGTTGGGATTTTTTTACAACAAATTCCTGCTATTCCTACAGCAAAAAACATGACATGCTGCAGATTTTACCATAAGTCAGTGTCTACGTGATAAACGTCTGCAGCATGTGGATGAGATTTGTTTGGCTTTTCACTGCAGATTTTCTGCAGAATTTCTCATATATCCATTCTTTTTATGTGCCAGAAAATACACTCTGACTGCATAAATGTATACAGTCAACCCCATGTAAGATTTTCTGCGTAATATACACTCACTGGGCCCCTTTATTTGGGACACCTGTCCAATGCCGTTTTAACACTTTAAACTAATACCAATTTACAGGCAGCAAACCCTGCATTTGGCATGTAACAGGTCAAGACAATCTCCGCAGTTCTAACCACATCATATGGGAAAAAGGGGATTTGATGCCTTTTAACGTGGGATGGTTGTTGGTGCCAAAGGGGTGGTTGAGTATTTCAAACTGTGTCTCCTGGATTTTCACCACAACCATCTCTAGGGGGTTTTAGAGAAATGGTCCGAAAAAGAAAAAACTCCCGTGGGGGCAGTCCTGTGGCAAAAGCCTTGTTAAGCCAGAGGTCAAAGGGGAAAAGGCGACTGGTTCCCCTATAAAAGGCAAAGTGACTCAAATGCCACCCTTCAACCAAGGTAGGGAGAAGACTCTCTGAACCACAGTACGGGAACTTTTAGGAGAGGCTACAGCAGCAGAAGACCACACTGGGGCCCCCTCCTTCCTAAGAACAGGGAAAATGAGGCCCAATTTGCCCCAAATCATCGAAAAATTGAAATAAAATTGGGGGAAAAAACGTTCCTTCTGATAGTCTCATTTTGTCGACTTTTCGGATGGTGGTCAAATTTTGGCGCAAAAACTAAAACATGGATCCTCCTTTTGTATCAAGGGTTTAGGCTGGTGGTGGTTTTCCCAGGGTTGGGAATATTTTTTTTGGGCATTTTTGGGGCCCCCTTTTGGTACCAATTGAGCTCGTTCAACACCTTGTGGAATCTATCCACGAAAAATTTGGGCATTTTCTAAAGGGGGCAAAAGGGGGTCCAACCTTACTACAGGGTCCCTAATAAAGTGGCCGGGTGATGTAAATGTAAGACCTCGCGGTCCCCTTCCTCTTAACGTTTGGGGCTTTTTCTTTGATGATATTGATGTTTTTTTCTTCTGTATTCGAGCCCCTTACCGGCCGGTCAGTGCCGTAGCTATAATAAATAGCTACAGAAGAAAAAATGCTTAAAGAAAACTAATGAAACTAAAATTAAATATATGGCACGTTCCCTTGAACAAGGACAACTATCTATAGCAATCCAGCAAATCTATGCACACGTCCAAGTTTCTTCCTAGCGCATTATGCTAAAAAGACCGCTGCTCCTCCTATAAAATGCTGGGGTTTCCGGGATAGCTCACAAATACGTCTCATAAATATAACAATCTATGTTGTCAGGAACTCAGAGGTTACTGCAATCTACGACCATGGGTAAATCAGAGCCAGGATCTCAATAAACTACCCTGTTTCCCCGAAAATAAGACAGTGCTTATATTAATTTTTGCTTAAAAAGAGCTAAACTTTTTTTTAGACAATGTTTATTCTCCTGAAAAAAAATCACATTATTGTTGAACAAAAAATCAAAATGTATTTAAAATTCAAGGGGTTATATCTTTACTAAAAAACAAATTTCTAAAAAAAATTCTAGCAAGGCGTACTTCAACTCTTGGGCCCAGTGCAAAAAGTGAAATGAGGCCCCCCGGACCATACCTTTGCAATATAGTTTTTCTTATGTGGAGAAGGGTTTTGGGGCCCCGGGGTTGCAGGGGGCCCTTTTTTGACGCTACCCCCGCACCAAACTTAGTTTCTTTAGTTTTCTTTAACTTTTTAAGCTACACCCCTAAAATTCCCTAATAAAAACCTTTTTTCCCCGAAAATAAAAACAGGTCTTAAAAATTAATTTTGCTCCAAACGAGCTAAGCCCTTATTTTTGGGTGATTTTTTTTTTTTTTTCCCCATGAAAAAAGGAATTCACATTTATTGTTGGAACAAATAAAAAAAAATTGTTTTTAAATACAGGCATCCCCCCACTTACACGTTCGACTTACATACGTCCCATAGTTTTTCAAACGGGGACTTATGGGGGGGGGGCTGACATTCCCAAAACCCGAGTCACACCCCCCTGATCACCAAGTGCCAAACAGCCCCAGCTGCACATGAATACAGAAAGTTTTGGGGAAATCTACTAAAAAAAAAAAAAAAAAAAAAAAAAAAGGGGACAGAGCAAAAAAAAATTTTTAAAAACCCCCCTCTTCACATCCAAAAAAAAAAAAATTTTTTTTTCTGGGAATTTTTCATTTAATAAATATACCTGTTCCGACTTACAAACAATTTCAACTTAAGAACAAACCTACAGATTTAATCACAAACATCAGCAAAAGCAGCCAAACTCTGAATCACATAAAATAAAATGCACTAGGTCTTATTTTCGGGGAAACAGGGTAATACACTATCCATAGGAGAAAACCACATGGTACCTATACAGAGCCAATAAAGTCCTTGTAACCCATGATCCTGCAGTTATAATTTTTTTACATCAAGGAAACGAACCACATCTCTGGACAATCACAAGATTTGTATTCTTCTTAATATAACAAGGCTCAGCCTGGCTCCTTATGTATATACTGTAGCCAGGCTTATGTATATAGCCATATGGACCTGCATAGTTTTACAACATTCTTGGCTGTGGGTGGCTCAACCACCTTCCTGAGCAAAACAGTCATACTATCAAACGGCAGCTGCGTCACAATGTCTTATCACTGAGGATTAAAGAAAAGCTCAAAAAACAGTTCATAATGGTTTTCAAATATCCGAAAGGGTAATGAAACAATTGTCATATGATATTTCCCTCTCAATACCTTGACTTGTAGAAGAAAGAAAGGTTATGGCTAATTCCTCAGTGTCCACAGAGGCCTGGCTAAACCAGAGAAGACTGAGCAGATGGAAACACTAAATCAGCCGGGAGAGATTAATCGCCCATATGTTACAATGCAGAGCTGGTGATAATAACTGCATGGGAGCTTAAAACACATAACAAACTCTCCATCTCATTCACTTATTCTAAACAGCAGACCCATAATCTCATTGAATACTTCCCAGGGACGTGAGATGGCAACCCTGCTGCTGGATACAAGAGGCGAACGTTCTCCGGGACATAGACCGAAAGTAGAAAGCGGCAGCACGGAACAGATGCTGCAGAAAACAGGATTTTTTTCTAACAGTAGCATGCTTTATAATTAAAGGGGGCATGTGCCATTAGGGCGCACCAAAAAACTGTTGACGCCTATTCTCATAAAAACAAAAGTCGACCCAAAACTAAACATTTAACCTTTTGAAAAGTGCCTAAATAGCGCATTAAAAAAGTAACAAGGAATACCACACTTAATTTTTGACAGGTTTATTTATTCAGACTCATTATACACTCAATGCGCCTTAAAACTGGCGTAGAAGCGCCTCTTTTCTGACATGTCGCCCTTAGTGTTTATAAAATTTTATTTAATGTTTTTTCTGGCTGTTTTAGGGGAATACAGTGGCACTGTGTCTTTAGCCTTACACTTCATTGTTTCTTTGAATCTAACATCTGCTAGAGTTAGTATGATTCAATAAGAGTATGATAGTCTTCCAGTGAATTAGAGTTTGGTATGGGGGCCCAGAGGTTGCAGAATTCCCCAAGGTTTTAAAGGGATTGTGTTTCGAAAAATAAAACATGCTCATTAGTAGTAATACATGAAAAGCAACTTGCTAGCATTGTGTCATTGTCAAAACAGCAGGGATCACCCATTGCTGTGGTGCTTCCTTCTCTCCCAGAAATTAAAGGGTTTGCCTCACTACAAGGATTGCTGCTTTTTATGTTAAAAATGAAAAAAACAAGTCACTTTGCAGTATGTGTCCATTAACAGTGTCCTACCTATTCTGAGATATCCCCTCTTGTATGGGCTGCATCAGCTCCTGTGGTTGCTATAGCTACAGACCTGCTTGATCTCTCCTGATAGGTTGCCAGTGCTGGTCGCTATAGCTACAGACCTGGCTTCTACTGCAGCCTAGTAGAAGCCAGTAAACAAGCCCCTGAATTCAAAGTGAAAACAGGACTGTGGTAACATGAATCAATGTACTGAGACAACCCCTTTAAGGATTTCTTGTAAGCTCTGATGTGTTGAAAAAACCTCAGGTAGCCATGCATAGATAAATACTTAGGGCGACGTGTCTGAACGGGGCTGTGACAGTTTTCTGGCGTACTTTGAGCCAAAAAACCGTTGTAGCCCTGTCTGACAGATGTATGAATAGTCATATGCTAAAACTTAGCGCAGTCTGCAATGGACAGAACACTGTTGAATGCACCAAAGTTTGGCACAAAACTGCTATACAAATCCATACCATGGCGGAGATAAAGTTTGGCACATACCACTCTTTCATACACACAGGGCTGCCATCAGTCTATTCACCGTTTAATCTATTAACTGTTTCAGGGCCCCATAAAGCCAAATCAAATAGGGCCCCAACCTATTACTAGTTCCTATTTTTTAACATATCAGTGGGCCCCTTCTTGATTAGGGCCCCTGACAGGAGTACTGCCTGCACTGCATACACATTCTACACTCCTTATATCAATTTAGAACTGGCGTGTCAGTGCCAAGTTTCATACAAGTTGCCCTTAGGCTGTGTCTACACAGCTTATGTTAAAATGCTGTTCAAAATACAACGGCATTTTAACATTGCTGGACCGTGGCCGAACTGTGGTTTTTGGCGCAGATTTGCGCTAAAACCAGCAAATCCGGGCGGATTATCTGACATGTTTTACAATCCTCCGAATTTTAAAAATAATCGTAAAAAATCTGTGCTGTGTAGACTACAGCCCGGATTTTTTATTGCGGTCTACAGGGTAACGTCAGATTTTTGGCGGATTCTAAATACTGAATTTGCTGAAAATTCAACTAGAATACCGTGCTGTGTAGACATGGCCTTAGTATTTTTAGGGTTGTGGGAGACCCGGCTGATACGTAAATTTTTTTTAGGTCCTGCAGTCTGCTAGTGTGCCTGTTGTAATGGGGCTGGTATTCTGCAGTCCTTGCCTCTTCTGCTCACTGGGTTTTGCTGGATCAACTTGTTTCAAAACTTATGTACAAAAAAATAAGGCAAGGAAAAACTTGTTGAACAGAAAAGACAATGAGCACAGATCACAAGCCTGATGAGAGCAGGCACACTAGCAGACTCCCTTACCCGAAGGACATTCACATGGCATATCACTGCATCTCTTACACAACCTTAATACACAATACTAATTTATCTCCTTTATGCCTCAGGTCCTGTGCCAGCACACAGGGAAAGCTGAGGAGCTCTCCGCTTCCTGAGACATCAGAGGTTCCTTCACTTGGGAGCAGTGTCCATAGAAGGGTTCATTTTCTTACACTGATGTGGTTCCATTTCAGTTCTTTCTCTTAGTAGTTTTAAAGGTAGGAACCTGAAGGCTGAACAAAAGTCCATGTTCCTTCCCTGTTTCCCCGAAAATAAGACAGTGTCTTATATTAATTTTTGCTCCGAAAGACGAGCTAAGACTTATTTTTAGGGGATGTCTTATTTTTCCATGGTGGTATAAAAGTTTGGTTCACATCACCAAAGGGGGCTCATTTACTTAGATGTGTAATGGATTCCTACTAATATTTAAAGGGGTTGTCTCACTACAAAGATTAGCTTTCAATATGTTGGGAACACTAAATGAAGATGTTTTCCAAATATATTTTGTTGTTCACTTTTTTTTGTTAAGGAGCTACAAGTGATTTTATCACCTTCTGTGCTCTCTCTGGTTCTCCAAGTGACCGACCTGTGAATTCCCCCCCCCTCCTGCTGTTTGTTCTATCTGATAGCAGGGAGTGACATTCAAACACAGGTGCTCGCACGTTTTTGGACGTGGAAAATTGTTTTTTTTTTGATCTTTCAGAAAAAAAGGGT
>JAODAL010068715.1:0-16689 GCA_025379985.1 Phyllomedusa bahiana
TGTAACCAATATTAGCATGCCTTGCCTTTATAATCTATATTATGCAAAAGTATATACAATATCACACTATCTTCTTGTAGTTTTATGTAATCATTGAGTTACTTATATAATAAAGTAAATAATTGGATGTTGCCTTCTTTAAAGCCGTTCAGGACCCACACAAAGATTTGGGCAAAAAACAAATTTGGTACGAAAGGGGGAAGGGGTTTGTTAAACCCCACATACCCGGCGGGAAAAGGAAAAAAGGGGTTTTTCTGATTAAGGGAGTTTTTGTTAGTTACCCTCCTGACCTTAAAAAGCAGATTTTAGCAAAATTCCGATATCCTGGAATATGTGAAAAACACATGGAAAAAGGTTTTTTCTGATTAAGGGAGTGTTATAGACCGACCTCCTAACGTTTAAAAAACAGATTTTTTTTAAACAAGGATTTTCAAATGTCTAAAGGAGAATTTTGAACCTCCATTTCCCCCAAATAATCCGGAATATAGTGTGAAATTGTGTAAAACCCAGGGTCCTCTCTTTAAAGAAAGAGGTTGCAAATATATCTATTGAATTTCAGCTGGGAGCAGGCTCCCAAATGTGTTTTGGCCAATAAGTGGCCGCAATGTGTTGAATTAAAGTGAATCAGGGGATAATTTGGGTAAAAGATGCTGAACCAACTGATATGGTCATGCATTTTCAAAGGGGAAAATTGAAAGGGACAAAGAAATTAAATGCTACTACATTCAATTATTAAGGGGTTTGGATTTTGTTATGTGCTTATAGGAAACAGCAGGAAGAACATATTTAGTTCTTGAGAAAAAAAAACAGGAGAGAGAAAAAAAAAGTAAGTAATGTAGAAGTGAAAAAGCAGGTGAGATAGAAATTGAGGTGTTTTAAATACATAGGACAAATTGCTATATCAGTTTTGCTTTAGGAGAATAGCGATCCGGCATTAAGAGAAACCCCTTTTAAGAGCTAAGAAACCCCAAATTTTCTTTATCTGGCATGTTATCTCTAGAGAAACACATGCAGCGTACATATATGAGAAGTGATTTTATGTGCACAGATAAGCAGTGTGAAAGCTTTATTGTCTCTAAATTAATGAGTCTGATGTCCGGTCTATGGAATTACTATCTTAGACGGGTTCAGTTCTGTGTTCAGAGTCAAATATTGTCATATGTTTGGATTTTTTTTGTTTGTAAATTTGTTTCTTGTGTTTTGTGTTGCAAGAATGTTTGAGCCACCGGAGAATGTGTAGTTTTTGATTGTGCGGCATTTGTTTTATGGTTCTGTCCGGTCTCTGTAACATAGAGACTTCTAATGGAATAGTTAAGATATAGGTTTAACAAAACTTTATGTACAGCCTATAAATGTTCCCGGGAGTGTATAGCCTTGAGTGTGGGATAAAATTCTTGTCTTTGGTCAGTAGATAAGAACAGTTTGCAGCTCATTACACGGAAAGGATATGTACTTGTAGAAAGTATTTTTACATCTGGAAAGTTTAGACGGCCGCATATTGTGAATGGACTCAGTTTACTATTTAATGTAAGAGATATTACTTATGACTGACATTTTGTGTGTTCTCTTCCAGGCAAATCTTCCTGATATATTGGAGTTAATTGTTCTTTATCCATATTGACAGTATCACTTTAAGAATAATAGCTAGTCTTTAAGCTGTAATTTTCCTAGTGCTTGGTAAATGTTTGTGAGAAACAGTATATTGACACATAGGGTTTTATCAAGGCCTCGTTGTTTGGGGAGCGTTGTACCAAGTAGTCACATAGCTCTGTTTCTGGTCTAAACATCACTGGATAGTAAAATTTTTAGAAGGAAAATCATGGGAACCAGGTTACAGCATCAAGTCATGGATTTTTCCAGTGCCAGGTTAACCTCTTAAGAACTGGCCATTTCGAAGGAGGGAAGGCCTTATACTGGAAAAGTACTGATCTGTGAGCTTGCGAAACACTTGGTTTAGCAGGCATTTGTTTCAAGTAAGATATAAGCTGGGAAAGTTTGCTGCGAGGTTAGAAGTAGATGTACCTGTGGGCTATAGAGGGACGCCTCAACGCCACAGTGTAGATCCCCCAGGTGGATCTCTCTATCTCGCTGGCCCCTTCTCCCAGCTGAAAGTTATTTATAGATGATGCTGATAAGATGCCTGGTGGAGCTTGGACCTGTAATGGGGGCAAACCCGTGCACGGGGTTGTCTCAGGAATATCTCTCTATTTTCGCTGGTCCTTGTTACCAAATTGATGCCAATAGATGAAGCTTTATAAGATGCCTAAAGAAGCTTTGACCCATATATAGATGTGATGTAAGTATTTGTAATCCTTATTATGCGTTTCTTTGCCTTTGTAAAACCCAAAATTATGCATGCCTTGCCTTTATAAAAACTAATTATGCAAAAGTATATACAATATCACACTATCTTTTTGTAGTTTTATGTACTCATTGAGTTACTTATATAATAAAGTAAATAATTGGATGTTGCCTTCTTTAAAGCCGTTCAGGACCCACACAAAGAGTTGGCAAAACACCTCCCCACACACTTTTACTCAAAGACACTCACTACCCTTGTTCTTTTGCCTGCCCTTCTGTCCAATCAGAAGTGTTGGTTTATTGGAGTGGGGATGGGGGTGTTTCCTGTTTTTAGTGTTGCTGCTTGTCTTTGGAAAGTGGAGATTCTAGTCCTGATGTGCTTCTTTCAGCTGTAGCTCATTTATTTTCTTAAGTGGTTGTCTGTTGGAAGAAAAAAAAAATAATGAAAACAAAATATTGTACATGGCTCTCTGTTTGGTCACAGATTTCCAGCAACTGAGAAAAACCCGCAGCATCAGGAGGTGAACGCCCTACCCACCGTACCACCACTGACTAACATATACCAAGAGGTTGGTTATAGGGGGTTTTACCTGTAAACCTGCATCGTGTTCACAGCACAGAACTCACCATTGTTGCATGTGACAATGGTGGGGGCAAACCTTTTTCAATACAAATGCGTTCTCCCAAACAATGTACATTCTAATTCTGGAAAATACATGCTGCTAAATTGAGCCCTGCTTTGTACATCGTTGTCTGCTTAAAAAAAAAAAAAACTATAATTTTTTCACGGAGACTTTCTTTCTTAAATTTTTACAATCAAATTTGTAAAGTGCTTGAATTAAAATTATGGAATCTAAAATAAATGTGAGATAAACTGAATAGAAGAAAGAAAAAAAAGAAAAAACTAGCTCAATGACTGTTTTGATACAAACTCGCAAAACACCAAACACAGAAGGTTTGAACCGACAACCACAGCATTTGGGTATGGGTAATAGGGAAAGATTGGGGTGGAGGAAATGTAAAGTGGGTCGGTGGTATGTCCGATAGAAATTAGAAGGAGGGTGTGGTGATGAGTCACAAAGGTGATAGATGGGGTTTGGTTTTGGGTAAATAAAGTTACAGAGGGAGATTTTTTAAAGTAAGGTTAAAAGAAAGGATGTAGGCAGAGGGTGGGCTCAGGATTCCAGTGTAGGCAGGGCTTGCAGCCAAGACAAAATTAGAAGTAGTTGTTAATGCCACACCTTCATTTTTCTCACTCCCCCACCCCCTCTTTTCTCATCCTGCTTAGCACTTCTATCCTCCTTTAGTCCCATTTTTAACTCTACTTTCCCCTTTGAACCTTACTCTACCCCCTCTGTCCCTTACCTTTAACTGCTAAGCAACCCCAATTACCCCATTCCACCCTTAACCCTCTCCCCCACCTTAAATCTTTTCGTTTCCGTTACTGCTTTTCTTTCTTTTTACCTCTTCTTCCCCATAAAATCCTTCTTTTAATTCTCCTTTCCACCTACACACATCTCTCGTTTATCCTTTAGCCCAACTCACCCTTTCACTCTCCTGCCTCCAATTCCTTTTTACTTTCGACATTAATCCCATTTCACCATACTCATTTAACTCTTCTTTCGTCCGCCTTATACCTCTCTCCCCTATTGGCAGCTCAGTGGTTAGGGATGTCACCTCCCAATGCTGGGGTTGTGGATGCAATTCCTAGATGTACTTGCTCCTTTCTGAATTTTAACAAATTAGTCATTGAGACAGTTTTTACTTCTTTTTTTGTTTTTAAATTCGGTTTAATTATTTTTTTTCTATTCCATTTATTTAATGCATGTGTTTTACAAATTTGCTAGAAAAAGGTCAAAACCCCCAATACGAGCACATCACGAGCACATCACAGACTCTTAAGCACTTGGGGTGTAATGGTTGGGGCTGTTACCTCCCAATGCTGGGGGTGTGGGTTGAAGTCCTCTCGGTGCCCAGTAATTTGTGAATTTTAAAAAAAGTAATTGAGATAGTTTTTCTTTTTTCCCTTTTTGTTTGTTAAAGGGTAAAAAAAGCTATACCCTCTTTATGTGTGCCTTTAAAGGTGTTAAACTTTACAATAAGGAAAACCCAAATGGGTTTTTAAAACCAATTGGGCTCAAAGTGAAAAAATTCTTTCCTGGCTTCCAATCTTGGGAATCAGAATTTAAATTGGGAACAATTTTACCCTCCCCCTGAATTTTTTTGGATATTAACTGGGTTAATTAAAACCCCAGAAACACCAAACCCTTTTGCCCTCGGTTATTGGTTACCTGGTTCTGGAAGTTTTTCCTTTGCAATCAATTTTTTTTAAAAGTAAAGATCCCCTTTCTATTTTTTTTAAAATTTTGTTCTTAGCTAATTTAAACCCCCAATTTTTCAAAATAATGAGTATAAATAAAGAGAGATCATTATATTGGTTTGTTTTTTAAAAACAATATTTAAAATTTGTTTACCGGTAAATTTTTTTTTAAACTAGAATAACCAATTGCCAATTTTCTGTGTCTGTAGCCCCCCTGTTCCCTTTATTAGTGTTGCCCCCTTTGACCCTGCAGAAATGCCCTTTCCGTGCACTGGTTTTTAAATGGCCCCAATTTCCTGTGGGTTTTGGGCTTAAATGCTTTATTTGGGAGAATTTTGTTTTTTCATTGTGCTCATAGCCCCTTTAAAGCCCCCATAGACCATTTGCTTTAGCTGGTGGTGAATGGTGTACTTAATGTTATGCACTAGGTTCCCAAGGTCTTTTTCCATGCCTTTTAAAAAAACCCCGTTTTTTTTTTTCATTTAACATTAATTTTATTAATGGATTTCTTTACCCAATTGGCCCTAACCCTTGGCAAAAAAAACCCTGTTAAATATTTGTTTCTGTTTTCTTTTCCAGCAGACTACAGCTAAAAAACAGAGCTAACTTATCAATGGGTATATTTCAGGTTTTAGAATTCTAAAATGTTCAGGAGACCAGAATTTGTCATGAATAAGGTGTGCCACTATTACCATTTTCTGCAGGTCAAGAGACAGGTCAAAGCCCCCAATAGGGGTCAGAGAGATAAGGTGGGGGAAAGAAGAATTAAATGAGTAAGGGTTAATAGAGAGAAAGAAAAAGTATTTGGAGTTCAGAAGAGTCAAAGGCTGGGTTGGGGTAAATTAAAAACCAGGTTGGGCATGTGTGACAATGGTGGGTGAGTATATTTACTATTTTGCCATAGGCAAACTTAAACTCTATCAGTTCTCTATCTATTAAACACTAAAACGTAACTTTTATTATATCTAACTCTTAACCTCTATACACACTATTTAAAAACCTGATCTCTATCCTCATCATTTAACCCTTTTTGCTTCTGAAAGAGGGAATAACTCCCTTTCAAATCATCAAGTCTGGTGGAACCCCACCTATTAAAAGGAGAGCCTTATATCTATAGCAAAGTACTAGCTTCAGTAAGGATCCCAAGCCAACTACTTGGGCAGTCGTCCCTAATCTCATAGACACAGAACAAATAAGGCCCCCTTGTGACACCGTCTGCAGCAGGTTGACACTTGTAGCGAGGTGAGAGATCACAATTTAAAAACGTCATGCCTTACCTCGCCGACATGTTTTCGCCAGCTAACCTGGCTTTATCAAGGCTTAGAGGTCCGATCACATGTGGTCTGAGCTCACTTCCTTTTATATCATGTTAGGTAAACACCCCGTTCATGTTGCCACCAATTAGCCATCAGAGAATCCACAAAAAATTAGGAACCCATCCTCCCCCATGCTCTCATGAGCCAACAACCTCAGTCAAATTTGCCATCTCCATAACGGCTTGCGCCCCATCTTACTGTACTGCCCGTGCCAATGCACTGCACCAACAAACACCTCAGCCCTGACTGTGATGGGCTTCCATTCACTTCTCTCACATTTTGCAACCCTGCGTGCCTCACCTAGAATGAACTTAACAGACTAGGTAATCACATTACACAGCACACTGCCATCTTTGTCAATTCCCATAAGCCCCTTCTCTTCCATATCTAATATGCATATTCATTGGGAATAAAAAACTCACTCTAAAATAGACCACTGTCATATTATCTTCCCATAAAGCTCTTTTCCTATGTAGGGTAATAGCATATTCATTCCACCAGACCTCCCGGCCCCATTAAATACATGTTCCACTGCATTGAATAGTAAAAATTGTCCCCCAAGACTATATTCATAAACTACTTCTCTTTCACTTGTAATATTTCATACTCATTTTAATAATACTGTAGGCTCTATGGCTCGCCCACCTCCCTCCCTCCCACAGTCTGACCTCACAATTTCCCCCATTGAAGATTCTCTCCTACGGCTCACAGCTAGCCTTTTCAATCCACCATATCACAATGGGAGCATGTAAGAATTTCCAGTATCCTCAAATCCCACCAACATCCAGCTGCATCCCCTCGCACTAGACCAGCGCCGCAAGCAGGAACAATAAATCTCTACAAATGATACATACATGAATAGTTCCTTGCAAAAGCAATATACATGCATCCTAATTTGTTAAATAGAAACCGTGGCCTTTCACGTGATGAATATCTGTCATCATACAGGACCCAGGGACAATGAGGAAAAACGTAGAGGCAAAAGGGGGAGAGGGGGGGAAGGGTGATGATCCAAAGTTAGTCCATGATAATCAACTGTGCTATAATCCACTTGACCGTAACTTAATCACATATATCATGTTTCTTCAAAAATTATTACATAGGGAATCAGCAAGTGAATTAACTTATCCTCTCATGGGATTAACGGAAAATCAAAAACAGGTGTTTTTCATACGGTCTTACGTTCCCCTCCCTTTGCCCAAATTTAATGAATTTTGTAGGGGTAAAAGATATTAATTTTTTTTGCTAGAAAGTTGGCTTTGCATAAAATATAAAAATGAAAAGTAATGATGAACAAACCTTTAGGAAACTAGGAGAAAACATTGGGTGATCTTGAACAATTGGAGGTTGAAGGTGCCGGAGACCCCATAATTCGAGATATACCTGTGACACATTTGGAGCCAAAATCTGGGAATACACCTCCGATAGCACACTATAATTTATTGGATACTTTTGTGGAGTAGTAACGAAAAGCATAAAGAAACTACACTCAACGACAACCATCTTCTTTAAATTTAAAATGGGAGGAAGAATAGCTTTTGCAGAACTACAATCTAACGGGGAGATAGTAATCAAACCCAGTGACAAGGGTGGTAATATTGTCATCTTAAATAAAAGTGACTAAGAGCAAATGGTTGAGAGAATACTTGGTGATTCAGAAACATATGAGAGCTTCCAAAAGACCCAACCAATGAGTATCTGAAGGGAAATTTTAAAAGGATTTTGGATTTGGGAATTGAGAAAAAAATTTAAAAAACTGAGGAGGAGAAGAAATTTATGCTAAATGTGAATCCTACTATTGCCTACCCTTTTTTGCATTACCAAAAGTGCAATAAAGAGGTTGTGCCAATACCAGGAAGACCGATAGTCTCATGTATAAACAATTTAAAAACAAGGACCCAGCACGTATGTTGATCGTAAAACTGATGCCCTTTGTCCACTGGCCTTCTTCATATCTTTTAAAAAACGAAGGACACTGTGATGAGAATTAACGATCTAGTGGTGATGGGAGTACACTTCTTGCAAGTTTAAGACGTAAAAAACCTATACAGTAACATCAGAACATGACCTGGGCCTGAAAGCAATCAAGTATTTTTTGAACACAAGAGGTACACATTACGGAACAACATGATTTTGTTTTAAAAGCTATTGGATTTGTTTTGACACATAACTATTTTTTTGTTTGATGGGACCTTTTATCACCAGATAAAAGGCCCGCCATGGGAACCCGTTCTGTTGTACCAAGTTTTGCTAATCTATTTTTAGGTGGTGGGAGGATGCTATAGTTTTTTCTTGAACACCTTGGGAAAAATCACAGAACGGATTTTATTTTGGGGGCGCTTTATTGATGATATATTCTGATTTTTTGAGATGGTAGTGAAAAATTATTCATGGATTTTGTATCTAGACTTAATGATAATGAAATTGGGATGAAATTCACATTTGAAATTTATCGGGAGAAAATTAATTTTTGGATCTTGAAATTATGTTTGGATTTAAAATAAAACAGAATTTAGACAAAGATATTTCGGAAAAATACGGCTACCAATATTTGTTACATTTCTCTAGTTGGGATCCACCTTCACAAAAAAAGGGATTCCCATAGGCCAATTTTTTTAGGCTCGTAGAAAATTTTTTTCTACATTAAAAGGATTTCAATGAAGAATGTAAAAAAGTTAAATGCACGTTTTCAGGCAAGGGGTTACCCAAAAAAATGTTTGAGGAAGGCGTTTAAAAGGGCTTTGACCAGTGACAGAGGACATTTATTAATCAGTAAAAAGAAGAAAGAAAAAACCGATTTAATTCGTTGTATAGTTACCTTTGTTGATAGAGCTAATGAAATGAGACCTATACTTAGAAGACCCTTGGCATATTCTGAAGGCAGATCCAGTATTCTCTAGGTGATTTCTAAATACCTAGTGCACTTATAGAAGAGGAAGAAATCTTAGGGATAATTTGTACATAGTCATTTTGAGGAGATGGCAAAAAAACATGGGTTGCAGTCTCCGGTGGAGGTCATATCCCTGTGGCAACTGTTCAATCTGTCCATTCATATGGAAAACTAAAGATTTTGTTAATCCCATTGAGAAGATTTGAGATAAGACAATTCATCAATTGTAAAACCAGAGGGGTGGTTTACGGGGCTATCTGTCCCAAGATCTATGTGGGAAAAACCATAAGGGGTTTTTCGTCGTCGGATCTCGAAACTTCTTAGTTCTATTAAAACTATAGGTGACACTCACCTAGCAAGAACCATTTTTGAAGTACAGAATGGCGAAATATAGGTGCTAAAATTGTGGGTCTTATGTGTTATAAAGCTTGGGGATAGAAAGGGCGATTTGGGGTGTAGTTTTGTTGCAGGAAGAGGCAAGTATGGATACACAGACTCAATACATTGGAAACCTAAAGGCCTAAATGAAGGCTTTTCATTTTCGCCATTTATTTGATCTTGCTGATTCCCTATATAATAATTTTTGAAGAAACATGATATATGTGATTAAGTACGGTCAAGTGGATATAGCACAGTTGAATATATGACCCATGGTAGCATCAGATTTCATATATGTGTTTTTTTGTTTTTTTTTTCCCCCTCCCTTCCATATTCCTCGCGCCCCTTCCCCCATCCCCTTTCCTCTCCCCCTGTTGCCTCTACGGTTTTCCTCATTGTCCCTGGGTCCTGTAATGATGACAGATATTCATCACGTGAGGCCACGGTTTCTATTTAACAAATTAGGGATGCATGTATATTGCTTTTGCAAGGGGCTATTCATGTATGTACTCATGTATTTTAGAATTTATTGTTTCCTGCTTGTGGGGGGCCCGGTTTTAGTGTGAGGCGGATGCAGCAGGATGTGGTGGCATTTGAGGATACGGGGGTTCTTACATGCTCCCATTGTGATATGGTGGATTGAATGGCTAGCTGTGAGCGTAGGAGAGAATCTTCAATTGGGGGAAATTGTGAGGTCAGACTGTGGAGGGAGGGAGGCTAGCCATAGAGCCTACAGTATTATTAAAATGGGGTATGAATATTACATGTGAAAGAGAAGTAGTTTATGAAAATATCTTGAGACAATACCTATAACAATGCAGTGTGAACAGTATTTAATGGGGCCTTGAGCTCTATTGGAATGAATATGCATTTACATACTGTGAGCTTTAGCGGGCCCGGGATCGTGACTTCACGTGTTCAGGCAGAGACAGAGACGTATTCCAGGAAAATACAGGGCTTCTGTATTTTATTTAGCAGCAAACAGAAAGTACAAGTTGCAGGGCATGCACAAACACAAACAAAAACAAAATGCCTGCCCGTCTGGGCTCTAACTACAGAGGTCAGCTTACTGTCATTGGCAAGTTCACCCTGTGGTTTTCCACAGGACTCCACCCCGGGTTGAAAAAAATTTAAAAGGGGCCCCGGGGGCCCCCCCCCGGGGGGTTTTTGGGGGAAAAAAAATTTTTCCCCGGGGGGGGGGGAAAAAAATTTTTTTTTTGGTTTTGGGGGGGGAAGGTTTTTTGGGTTTAAATTTTTTAAAAACCCCCAAGGGGGGGGGGGGGGAAAAAAAAAAAAGGGGGGGGGGTTTTTGGGGGGGTTTTTGGGGGGGGGCCAAAAAAAAATTTTTTTAAAAATTTTGTTTAAAAAAAATTTTTAAAAGGGGGGGGCCCCTTAAAAAGGGGGTTTTTTTTTGGGGTCCCTTTTTTTGGGAAAACCCCCAAAAACCTTGTGGGTTTTTTGGGGTTTTTCCCTTTTTGGGGAAACAGGACTTTTTCCCAAAAAAAAAAGGGGGGGGTTTTTTTTTTTAAAAAAAAAAAAACCCGGGGGGGGCCCACAAACAAAAAAAAAACCCCCCCCCCGGGGGGCCCCGGGGCCGGGTTTTTTAAAAACCCTTTTTTTTTAAAACCCGGGCCCCCAAGGTTAAGGGGCCAGGGGTTGTAACCACCATAGTCGCTTTTCCCTTTCTGACTTTTATACTCCATTTAAAACCCCCGGGGTGGAGTCATGGGAAGTGAGCACCCCCCCTGCTCTATGCTCACTCCCAATGAAAGGCCGACCCAGGAAATGGCTGAAGCCATACTAACATATTACGCATGTTAAACATATGTCGACAGTCTAAACTGTCAACACCTATTGAAGTTTGGCCTTTCATTCCCCCAAGTCTCCTTACCTTGGGGGCATGTGTTTGGACATTGAAAGGTGCATGCCAGGACACTGGCCGGGATGTACACTCCATTGTACACCCTTCCTGCTGTTGCCACCTTACAATACATAGGAGAAGAGCTTTATGGGAAGATAATATGACAGTGGTCTATTGTAGAGTGGAGTTTATATTCCCAATGAATATGCATATTAGATATGGAAGAGAAGGGGCTTATGGGAATTGGCAAAGATGGCAGTGTGCTGTGTAATGTGATACCTAGTCTGCTTAGTTCATTCTAGGTGAATCACGCAGTTGCAATAATGTGAGAGAAGTGAGATGGAAGCCCATCACAGTCAGGGCTGAGGTGTTTGTTGGTGCAGTGCATTGGCACGGGCAGTATGGTAAGATGGGGCGCAAGCCCATTATGGAGATGGCAAATTTGACTGAAGGTTGTTGGTTAATGAGAGCATGGTGGCAGCTTTAGCAGGACATGTTATGAGTGTGCGCGCGCGGAAGGGGAGTGGGCTTTATGTGGATTTCTCTGATGGCTAATTGGTGAGCACCTGAACGGGTGTTTTACCTAACATGATATAAAAGGAAGTGAGCTCAGACCACATGTGATCGGAACTCTAAGGCTTGATAAAGCCAGGTGAGCTGGCGAAACATGTCGGCGAGGTCAGGCATGACGTTTTAAATTGTGATCTCTCACCTCTGTCTACAAGTGTCACTTGCTGCAGACGGTGTCACAAGGGGGCCTTATTTGTTCTGTGTCTATGAGATTAGGGACGACTGCCCAAGTAGTTGCTTGGGATCCCTTTACTGAAGCTAGTACTTTGCTATAGATATAAGGCTCTCCTGTTAATAGGTGGGGTTTCACCGGACTTGATGATAGAAAGGAGTTATTCCTCTTTCAGAAGCAAAAAGGGTTAAATGATGAGGATAGAGATCAGGTTTTTAATAGGGTGTATAGAGGTTAAGAGTTAGATATAATAAAAGTTACGTTTTAGTGTTTAATAGATAGAGAACTGATAGAGTTTGTTTGCCTATCGCAAAATAGTAAATATAGTGATCCAAAGTCACTCTTTGTTCTCTTGCGAGATTCCCAATTTTTTGGAGATTATGTGAAATGGTGGGTGAGGATCCACTGCACCATTGGCTGGGCTTACGCTGGAGGGGCGTGACTAAGTGACTACCTGCTCTTCACTAGAGCCTCTGAAAGTGAGGATAGGCTTAGGCCATTAGGGTAGTCACCAGGTGCCACTCCAGAACAGTTCCCGAACCAGTAACAGCAGACCGAGCGGCCAGAGACACCGGTGTGAAGCACTGAGCGAAAAGCAGAGGCACAGTCAGCCAATCCAAGGTCAGGGCAGGCAGCACAGGTTCAAACAACATAGCCGAGGTCAATCAAAATGATATCTCAAGATGGGGTTAGTAACAGGAGATCAAGAAAAATACCACCTTTGGGGACATGACCTAAGCTAGGCAAGGCTGGGTGGAGGAGCTCCCCAATTTAAAAATGTGGTGGCAGGGGTTTGGCTGGGGAAGCAGACTAGCTGATCCCATGGGGTTCATATCAGAAGAGTGGAGAGTATCCAGCAAAAGTTAAAATTGGGGTCATTTAGAAAAAAAAGGGGCTGAAAGAGATCATGTGCGGGAAGGGAAAGATGGTGAGCCCCAGGAATTATTCTCTTAACTCCCCCAAACCCATCCTTTCCCAGCATCTTTTTTGCCCCACAACTCACCCTTACCTACTTCCCCCCCCCCCCCAACATCCCCATCATCTGTATTTATCCCCCCAACCTCACTTCTTCCTTAAACTATTATCCCCCTGGTCTTTTTTATCTCTCCAGCCTTACATTTTGTACTCCCCCACTTTTAATGTCTTTCCACTTTTTGACCCCTTTATGGCCCTTTTCTTTCTTCATCCCCAAAGGGTCCCTCCCGTGTGCTAATAGTTTATTGCCCCTCCGAAAACCCTATTGCAGTATCACTTTAAAAATAATAGTAGTCTTTGGCTGTAATTTTCATTGGCTGGTAAAAAGTTTGTGAGAAAAACAGTTATTTAACAGAGGGTTGTTATCAGGGCCTGTTGTTGTGGGGCGTTGTCCAAGTAGTACATAGCTCTGTTGGTTAAAAAATCATGGAGTAATTGTTTAGAGGAAAATCTGAGAACCCCGGTGACGATCAAAGTCATGGATTTTTCCAGTGCCGGTTAAAATTTAAGAAAAATGGCCATTCGAAGGGGGAGGCCCTTATATGGAAAAAGTATGATCTGTCAGCTTGCGTAACACTTGGGTTACGCAGGCATTTGTTTTCAAGTAAGATATAAGTGGGGGAAAAATTTGCTGCAGGTTAAAAAGTAGTTCTTGTGGGCTAAAGATGGAGCCCCAACGCCACAGTGTGGATATCCCAGGTAGATCCTCTATCTCGCTGGCCCCTTCTCCCAGCTGTGTTATTGATAGAGGGATGCTGATAAGATGCCTGGTGGAGCTTGGGACCTTATATGGGGGACCCGTGCACGGTGTTGTCTCAGGAATATCTCTCTATTTTCGCGGGTTTCCGTGTTACCAGTTGATGCCAATAGATGAAGCTTATAAAATCCCTGATAAAGCTTTGGACCCATATATAGATGTGATGTAAGTATTTGAAAATCCTTATTATGGTGCTTTGCCTTTGTAACCAATATTATGCATGCCTTGACTTTATAATATATATTATGAAAATTTATATACAATATCACAATATCTTTTGTAGTTTTATGTACTCTTTTGAGTTACTTATATAATAAAGTAAATAAAGCATTGGATGTTGCCTTCTTTAAAGCCGTTCAGGACCCACACAAAGAGTTGGCAAAACATTTGGTACCAGAAGTGTTAAACATACGGCAGAAGGTTTTTCTGATTAAGGGAGTGTTGTTAGTTACCTCCTGACCTTAAAAAGCAGATTTTAGCAAAATTCCGATAATCTGGAATATGGTGAAAAACACATGGAAAAAGGTTTTTCTGATTAAGGGAGTGTTGATAGTTACCTCCTGACCTTAAAAAGCAGATTTTAGCAAAATTCCGATGATCTGGAATATGGTGAAAAACACATGGAAAAAGGTTTTTCTGATTAAGGGACTGTTGATAGCGACCTCCTGAACTTAAAAAAAAACAGATTTTAGCAAGATTCCAATAGTCTGGAATTTTGAACCTCCATCCAATAATCCGGAATATAGTGTGAAATTGTGTAAAACATGTCTCTCTTTCAGAAGAAAGAGGTTGTAAATATATCTGTTGATATTTCAGGCTGGGAGCAGGCTCCCTATTGTGTTTTGGCCAATAAGTGGCCGCAATGTGTTGCATTGAGTGAATCAGGGGATAAGTGTGTAAAAGATGCTGAACCAACTGATGTGGTCATGCATTTTCAAAGGGTGAAAATTGAAAGGGACAAGGAATTGAATGCTACTACATTCAATTCATTAAGAGGTTGGATTTTGTTATGTGCTTATAGGAAACAGCAGGAAGAACATATTTAGTTCTTGAGAAAAAAAAACAGGAGAGAGAAAAAAAAAGTAAGTAATGTAGTAGTGGAAAAGCAGGTGAGATAGAAATTGAGGTGTTTTAAATACATAGGACAAATTGCTATATCAGTTTTGCTTTAGGAGAATAGCGATCCGGCATATAAGAGACCCTTATAAGAGCTAAGACCCAAGTCTCTTTATCTGGCATGTTATCTCTAGAGAAACACATGCAGCGTATACATATTAGAAGTGATTTTATGTGCACAGATAAGCAGTGTGAAAGCTTTATTGTCTCTAAATTAATGAGTCTGATGTCCGGTCTATGGAGTTACTATTTTAGACGGGTTCAGTTCTGTGTTCAGAGTCAAATATTGTCATATGTTTTGATTTCTTTGTTTGTAAATTTGTTCTTGTGTTTTGTGTTGCAAGAATGTTTGAGCCACCGGAGAATGTGTAGTTTTTGATTGTGCGGCATTTGTTTTATGGTTCTGTCCGGTCTCTGTAACATAGAGACTTCTAATGGAATAGTTAAGATATAGGTATACAAAACTTGATGTACAGCCTATAAATGTTCCCGGGAGTGTATAGCCTTGAGTGTGGGATAAAATTCTTGTCTTTGGTCAGTAGATAAGAACAATTTGCAGCTCATTACACGGCAAGGATATGTACTTGTAGAAAGTACTTTTACATCTGGAAAGTTTAGACGGCCGCATATTGTGAATGGACTCAGTTTACTATTTAATGTAAGAGATATTACTTATGACTGACATTTTGTGTGTTCTCTTCCAGGCAAATCTTCCTGATATATTGGAGTTAATTGTTCTTTATTGAAGGAAAAAGTTGTTTGTGTGTAATTGAAGTGTTTTTGTTTTTACAGATAATTAGGTAACAGGTCTGTAGACAATGTATGGAACATAGAGAATATACTTGTGTAAGCATATACTTTAAGCATATATAATGTATGTCATGTCTGGTTTAAAAGTGACCTATAGTTGTGATATAGAAGATATCCCCTTAAATTGGCTTTTGTTAAAGATAAATCCATGTGGTATTTACTGAGCTCATTTTTGATACCTTGCATTGTGCACACATTTTAGTTTTGAAAAAGTTTTTGTTATGTTGTTTTTATGGATGCCTTTTGCTAATGTTTGCTTTCCCTGAACGTTGAATTGTCTGGGGGGGGGGGGTGTGATTAATTTTCTGTTTTTTGAGGGTGGGGGAAAAAAAAAAGTTTTTGTGATCTGTTTCTAATAGAAGATCAGCGCTATCATTTGTTGAAATCAAGCCCCGGGCACGGGAAAAATTTAAACCCTAGTTTATTTGGTAGTACTTTGGGTTTTTGGAAAAATTAAATTTAGGCCATTGTTCCCAAATGAAACACAACTGTGCCCCCTTATTGGAAAATTTTTTGTTTGGAGCTCCAATTTAAAAAGATTTAAAAAAATTTCCCCTTTTTTTTTGGGGAGGACAACCAGTGGTTCCCATCGTTGATGTGACCCAGGTGTGATGTGATGGGCCCCGTGATGTGTTGTTTGTTTCATGTTTTTGTTGTGATTTCTAGCCATTGCGAAACCCGATTGTTTTTAATACTAAATGGTCATGTCATATTGCATGATAAGTGTGTCTTTTTTTTGCTATTAATCTGTCCCCAGAGAGTAAAGGCCCGAGTAAAAACACAAGAATACTCTAGGGCAAATATTAAAAAGGAAGAATAGTTAAATTTGGTAAATAAGTGCCTTTATGTAGTGAGGATTTTATGACATGAAGGTATTGGGGTTTTTGCTATATCCAGTGAAAGAAATTTGGAGAGGGAGGAAAGTTTCCCAAATTTTTGGTTTAGAAACAGTAAAAAGGGTTTTGTGTTTCTTTCTAGTGTCACGAATGTGGTCAGCTGGGGAAACAATGGTTGGACTGGTTGGGCAACAGGAGGGAGATGCAAAATGGAAAAAGGAGGCAGCAGAGATGTAGACTGGTCGGGGGGAAGGCAAGGAAGCACAGTTTAGCGATACGTAGGTATCAGGGGGTTTAGGGTAAAAACCCAAAAGGTGAGGGAATAACAAGGAAAAGCAAGTTCCAGGTAGAGGGCACAGCAGGAGCTTAAAACTATAAAATGGGCAT
>JAODAL010068716.1:0-16689 GCA_025379985.1 Phyllomedusa bahiana
ATTTCAAACCAGCGCAAAAAACCAAAAACAAAAAAAACACATGGAATCCACACAAAAATTAACCGGCAGAGCAAAGTTTAATTCCACATCAAGTTTATTTCTGTTGTTGATTTTCGATCTATTGCCAATTTTTTATTGACTTCAAGGGGAAAAAGTCAAAATAAAGCATTATTTGTTTTTTTATTTTTATTTTGTTTTTTATTTTTTTAAATTTTATTTTTTTGGGCCATTAATTCAGGGCTGTAAAAACCAGATGGATTTAAAAATACATAAATAAAAGCGGGGACAAATGCAGACAAGACAAAATAAAAACTGTAAGAAGGAGAGAGGAGATAAAGGGAGACAGATGGTGATGGAAGGAAATGTTTGTATGGTAGTGAGGGGGCAGCAGGGTTGTTGTAGGGTGGAGGCTCCTGAAGAGATGGGTTTCAAGGTCACATTTAAAAGTTGTTAACATGGAGGAGAGTCTGATGTGCAGTGGTGGTGAGTTTCAGAGTATGGGGAAGGCACGGGAGAAATCTTGGAGACAGTTGTGTGAGGAGCTGACAAGAGAAGATCAGAGAAGAAGGTCCTGTGAATAGAGATGGGCGAATTGATTCTAACAAAGTGGACTTCGTTTAGAATTTCAGGAAAACTTCGGTTCTGAACAAAGTCGAAGTTTGGGGTACTTTGCGTGAATGAAGCGTGTTTTTGATTGATAAAATGGTGCAAGACATTGGCTTACTGGGGCAAAGAACCGGGAGGAAAAAGGGATAGCCACATGACATGTGAGAGAGAACCAAAATCAGAGCCGGCGGGATTTGTGATGTAAGCACTATAAAAAGTCCAGGGTGACGCTGGGAGCTCATACCGCTCTACGTACGGGTTAGGGAAGGTGCTGCCACGGCTGCTTTGAATCTCTTACTAAAGAACTCATTTTTATACAGCGATTTTGGGGGGGTGTCACAGCTTGTCTCAGGACTGTTCTCTTACGTTCTAATTTGTTTTTGTGGGGTTTGGAATGAAGCCCAGTGTGCGTCCAAATGCAGCTTCATATCATTTTAATGCTATTGTTTACAGCCATTGAATATAAAAGGGTTATCTAGCCTGTTCCTGTTGTATTCTTTTAAAAGAAACAGCGTTTTTCAACCCCAAATTTACCATTCTTTTTTGGTTGCTATTTCTTTTGCCAATTTAATCCAGGGGTTAATTAAGCTTTTGTTCTGTTGTTGGGGAACTAAAAAAAAATTCTTTTTCACCCAAAAAAACTTTTCCTGTAGCATAATTCATAAGCAAAAGGTTATTTAAAGTTTTTCTGTTGTTGTGTACCGAAAAAAATACACGCCATTTTAACACGCTACAAAGTGGAAATTTTTGGGTTGCCAATTTTTTTTGCCAATTTCATCCGGGGGTTTTAATTAAGGTTGTTCTGCTGTTGTGGCAAAAAAGAAACATTTTTTTTCCCCGCTAAAAAAGACATTTTACCTGTGCATAATTCAAACCGAAGGTTTTTTACAAGTTTTTCTGTTGTTGTTTTTACCTAAAATACACCCCATTTTAACAGCAAAAAGCTGGTAATTGTTGGCAACATTTTTCTTTTGCGAATTTACATCAGGGGGTTAAATTAAGTCTTCTGCTGTTGGGTCATTTAAAAAGAAAGTTTTTTTCACCCCCAAAAAAAATTTTTTTTTTCCTGTAGCATAATTTATAACGAGGTTAATTAAATTTTTCTTTTGTTGTGTCCCTTAAAATACACCCCTTTTTAACACGCTACAAAGCGGGTAATTTTGGCCCAATTTTTTTTGGCAATTTAATCCAGGGGTTTAATTAAAGGGGTGTTTGCTTTGTGTATTTAAAAGAACTTTTTTTTTCACCGCAAAAAAATTTTTTTCCTGTAGCTAATTCATAACCAAAGGGTTTATTTAAAGTTTTTCTTTTTTTCTAAATACACGTTTTTAAAGGGCAAAAAAAGGGTAATTTTTGGGCTTTTTTTTGGCAATTTATCCCCAAACTTGTTACTGGGTTCATTTGGAGTAAATACAGGGTGTGTATTTGTTATGCGATATCTTCATCCAACAGTGTTGTAATTTTTTGAACAAAGTATGTCAGACAGAGAGGTGGCGGTCTTCACCTGCGGTGGAGTGGGAAAAAACATTCCTGGAGCAGGCCCAGGCGCAGCACAGCAAGGGGACAAGGAGCAGGGGTCATCGGTGGGCCCAATGCGCTTCATCTAGGGCCGTGTGTTGTTTAGCAACCCCAAAAATTCTTGATTGGTTGATAGGCATCCACTTCCCCCGATGACATCAGACAACCCCGCCCGAGTGGTGGCAGCCAAACAACCCTTAGTTGGCATGTCCCGGGAGGGGTCAGCGGCCTTCCCTGTCCTAAAACCCCCCTCTGCCCCATCCGGGTTTCCCTCACCCGAGATTGCTATGTGGTCGGGGGCTCAGCGCCACTTTTTGCGAGGTGAACAATTTGAGGGGGGCAGTCAGCAGCTGCTTGGCGCAAAAGAAATGGGGCCAATACCCCCTGCTTCTTTCAGTAGGCGGCAAAGTATCACTGGTTCCAAATTTTATGCAAATAATATTTTCTCTTTTTTAAAATTCCCAAAAAAAAATTCCCGGTCATTGTTTTTTTCCCATCTCAATTAAAGAGTATAATTGAAAGTTTTTTGAAAAACTGCCTTATAACAGTATATTTTATACAAAAAAAACCTCAAAATGCATAAAAATGCTGTTTTAAATTTTATCCACAGGATTTTCAACCTTTTTCTTTTTTTAAACAAAAAAAAACAGGGTTTTGTGTGTTAAAAGCTTAGCAGGTTATTACAAACTGAAATCAAACATTTTTTCAAGAAAAAACTTTATTGAGGTGTGTTAAAAGTACATAGGACCCTTGTTCGAAATGAGCTTCTGAATCTCTTGTCCCTTGAATTTTTCAGGTTTTGGATGGTTTTGCTTTAATTTTTTTTTACATGAGGACAGAATCCCTCCCCGAGTGTTGCTTAGATGTGAACTGCCCCCGCCCCCCATAGACACTCCTGTTGATGTGTCCGGGTTCCAATGGGGGGAGGTCAGTGAAGCATGGGGGCCACCATAAATTTGTCCCTTTTTTGCCCCTAGCGCCAGAGATGCGATGTGTTTTTTGCAGATTGCGGTGCATTATCATGTGAAAAAGATCTTGCGCGGAATGCACGGTGTTCTTCTTGAACCATGGCAGGGTGAGTTTTGGAAATCCACATAATTATGGAGTTCATCTTTACCTTTAGGATCCTAAAGGGGCCGACAATCTCTCTCCCCATGATTCCTCCCAAAAAATTTCTCCCCCTCCTCCTTGTTTGGTGCCCCTGCCGGTTTGCATGGGGGTCCCTCAAAAACCGCCATCCCCCCTCCATCCATCTGGACCATCGAGCGTTGCACGGGATCACGGTGAACAAAAAAGTTTCAAAGTCAGTCTTCAGTATTGTTTGGCCCACTGGAGCGTTTTTGCTTTGTGTGAGTGGATGAGGGGTCGACAGCATGGCTTCGACAGCGCAATCCCCTGAAGGACCTGATCTTGTTGTTCGGGGGGCGTTGGAGGCACAGCTCTTCAAAAAATTTGTCTTTGCTCTATGCAAGGGATTTTTGCAGTGCTCTTTTAAATGACGTAATTCCCTTTTGGAAAAAGAGTCCTCAATTTTATTATCACATGCCATGTGTGTCTGTGAATCGCTCATACTTTTGATTTGCATGATCACGATGAAGTGTTTGGGAAATGTTGATTGTAGTCATCCCCTTGCCCAAACCCCACCCCCCACAATTTGTTGTTTCCCAAGCAGCCGTCACATCCTTTTTTTTTTCATTTTTTGGCTGAAAATGTGGGCGCTTAATTTAAGTGGGACAGCCATTTAATATCTTCCCTTTTTTGGGACACAGCTGCCAAAAATTAGCACAGGTGCGCAAAGCTTTCAGTGATATAAAGACCCCGGGCACACATCAACATCAATGGGGTTTAATGACAAAAAAAAAAAAATTCTTACCTTTATCAATCCAAACACTTTTTGTATAAAAATTTGGAACACGTGAAAATTGGAGAGTGGCTGGGAGGTCATGGTGATAGGACAGAGTGACGATGAAAACAAAACGATAAAGATTAGCCGCCCGCACGGGGGAGTGGGGAGAAAAGGGCTTCACATCGTCAATCAAACGGCTTTCAGTTTTGGCGCAGGCAGCGGCGCGCCAGCAATGGGTTGTGGGCCGTGAGTCAGCGGGGGGAGCAGCAGTGTGAGTCGGGGCCAAGCCACGGGGTGAAAACCCCTTAAAACAGGCCCAAGAAAGTAGCGGCACAGCGGCTCTGAGGCATATTTCACTCATGGGGAGCGGGGGGCGGTAAAACCCACTTCTCGGGGGGTGGGGAGTTCTTTGCTAAAAACCCCGGAGGGGACCGAATATGGGTATATGTAATCGTGGGCAGAAAAAAAAGCGTGGCCGGGGACTAACGTTGGCACCAGGGCCCGGCTCGACACATGCAGCGTCACCACCCGGTGGCCCTGGGGAAACGGGGGCTAGATGGGGTTGTCCATCCTGCCCCGCAGCAAAAGCGCAGCACTCCCAGTGGCAGCAGCCATTGCAGCCGGTCAGCTCCCCACCCTGCAGAAGGGAGGTTTTCCTTTCCCATCATCCCCCGGGCCCAATTGCTCCTGCCCCGCTACTCATGGCCCCCCAGCGTTCGCGAGGCGTTTGCAAAGAGACAGCAGATGTGTCCCCCCATCCAAAGGGTTGCAGAAGCTGACCATGCCCCTTTCCAAGTTGTTGTTACGCAGCCCCTCTTTTTTCCAAAAAAGGTGGACTCTCCCGTTAAAGGAACTAATGGCTTATCCCGTCCGAGGGAGATTCCCAAAGCCGTAAAATTTATTTCCAAAAAAGGCAGTCCCTGCACTTCATAAATAATTAGAACAGAAGGTGGGGATCCTTTACTTATCGGGTTTTTTCCAAAGGTGACGGGGCGCGGACTTTGGAGCTGTAACTACGGGCGGGGCCATACATGTCCTTTACGGCCCACTGGGGGGGTTTTTGCTTCCTGCTCAGGGCCACCAACAATTGGGCAGGAGACGCCGCTTTTCCCCTCCGTTTTCCCCAAAATTGGCTCCTGCCCAATGTCCCCCTCCTCCCTCCTCCACCACCCATCTCCCTCACAAGTACTGCTCCCTCATACCCCATGTGTAGAGCACAGCGGTGTCACGCAGTTCAAAAATTTGGGTGCCTCGGCGAAAAAGAAATCACAGGGGGGGAATGCTCGCGTCCAGAAGAAATCGATGTGTGGCTTTTTCCAGGCCAACTGCAAATCGGAACATGGGGAGGGCATGGGAGTAACATGGGTTGCCTGCACCGAGGGGGGGTTTTGGGCCCGGGGCCCTAATTGGGGGAAAAGTGTTTTAAAGGTTGTGAAAAGTTCCCGAAATCTTCACCGATCTTTAAGAAGATTTTAAAAAAGGCCCGGAACGTGCATGCCTTCATCCATTTACAAAGCCAGGAACACCCCCCTCAATTTAGCGCGAAACGGCCTCCTCCAACAACCCCTGTAAACGAAGTTTACACCCGCTGGGAATTTCCCCGCCCGCACAGTTGGACCCACTAATTTAAAAAAAAGGCCATTTTAAAGATTTTTTGATGATGCAGGCGGACAGGAGCATCCCCTGTGAACTTTGGTCAGCCCGTGGGAGCTCTGCGTGACACCTGCCGTTTTTTTTAGGCATTCGAGGGGGGGGCAACGTTGTCATCGCCAGGGGCTACGAGGAAAACTCATTCCATGCTTATGCCTGGAAAAAGTGCTTAAAAAATTTTGTTTTGGGCAGGGACGGGACGGGGCGACCCCATCTCGCGGGCCCATTTTGTCCGGGGGCGAAATGGAGGAGGGGGAACATTGGGGCAGAAATTTGGGCTGGGGAAATGATGGATTCTCTACCCAGGTGACAAAGAGGAGGACAGCTGGGGGAGGGAATGGAGATGAGGAGCAGGCAGATACCCCAACCCCCGTTGGGGGTAACAGTGGAGAGGAGGAGGGGCCCCCGCAGTCATTTTCGTGCCCCCAACATGCTGGTTTGCCTGGCTGTGACAACCAATATCCCATCCGGGAGAGGGGGTGATTCTGCTCTCCACCCCCATTGGACCCTCGCTTCGGTCCAAATGGGAGCCTTTTTCCCAAGCTGAGAGGGAGGGCAAACCAAATATATAGGGAAATCCTCCATATCAGTTGGCCGCTGCCATGTCGGCATCGTCCCTCCCCTTTACAGGTCTGAAGGGGGGGTTTTTCAGGCTCACATATACTGCGCGCTGCTGGGGGGAAGGTGGGGGGGGGGTAGGGGCATACCAGCTCAAACACACACTAAATCGGGGTCACGGGGGAGTAGCTTCCTTCACCCGCCTAGTGAGGAGGGCAGTCCCCAGCAGCAGCAGCAGGACCTGGAGCAGACCCTGAACCAACAGGTCGTGGCCTACTTCGACAGCACTCTGCCACCCAGTAGAAGATCCGCTGGACTACGGGGCCCAAGCCAAACTGGATGTGTGGCCGCAACTTGCCGAGTTTGCAGTGGAGAAGCTGCCCTGCCCGGCCAGGAGTGTGGTATCAGAGTGGGTGTTCAGTGCGGCGGGGGCCATCGTTACCCCAAGGAGAACCCGCTTGTCCGCGGGAAATGTGGAACGACTGACCTTTGTCAAGATGATCAGGCATGGATCGGCCAGGATTTCCACACACCAATGCCTTAGGCGTCAGACTACATCAGCCAATGACGCCTTACCCAAACTGTGAGAAATGAGTCTGCTGCTGCCGTGCCCTCCACACTGTGTCATTGTGCCACTCTGTGGCCTACTCCTGTTCTTGCCACCTCCAGAATTTTTTTCTTTGGCCACTCTGTGACCTCATGTCTCGCTGTGGCTGCCGCCGTCACCTCCCACACCTGTCATTGTGCCACTCTCTGACCTCATTCTGCTGCTGCCGTCACCTCCACTCTCTGTCATTGTGCCACTCTGTGGCCTACTACTGTTTTGCCACCTCCAGAATTTCATTGTGCCACTCTCTGACCTCATGCTGCTGCTGTGGCTGCTGCTGTGCCCTCTACACTGTGTCATGGTGCCACTTTATGGCCTACTCCTGTTTTTGCCACCTCCAGAATTTCATTGTTCCACTCTCTGACCTCATGCTGCTGTGGCTACCGCCGTCACCTCCACACTCTGTCACTGATGTTGCCACCTGATCCCTCAGCTTGTTTTTTTCCAGCTGTCGCTGCCATTACTTTATCAGGCTACATTCCCGCTTGAGTTTTTTGATCAGTTTTGCCCTCTTAAGTGCTCAGGGAATTTTATAGTGAAGTGATTCTAAGAGCGGTGGCAGTCATATGCGTGTCATACTAAAACACAACATTGTATGAAGACCAAACCAAGCTCCCTCTGCATATTTATGCATGGCACAATGTTCTACAGCACCCTGCAGGCTCTGCGCAGCCTCTAAATAGCTGTTTTTTAACGCGATTCATCCCAAAGTAATTCTGACCGAGTCGAATTTTGTCGGAAATTCGTCGAAGTCACCGAATCGAATTTTTGAGAACTTCGCCCATCTCTACCTGTGAGGAGCGGAGATTTTGTGTTGAGGAAGCATCTGGAGATTAGACCAAAGATTAGCTAAATAATGCTGTTTCTCTTTTCTTGGGTTCTTCATGCTGCTCCTCAATTCAAACCCATGACCTTTCGCTTGGGAATCAACCTAATAACACACTGAATTAGGAAATATGTATAATGTTGTACCGTGTTAGCCAGTAGTAGAAGAGTGAAGAAATCAGGTGATATCTTTATAAATAACTTCTCTACTTACTGCATTTTGTTATTTTTAAAGATTCTAAGTTCCTTTGAAGGTCAATGTATTTTGTGTATTAAAAGTCTGTAAATTTTCAGTTTCTTGTATAACACCATGTCTGAAGAAGGGAGCTAGTACTCTCAAAAGCTTACCATCAAATATACTCAGTGAGCCTCTAAAAGGTAAGCCAGATGTTTTCACTCTTCTAGGATATACGAGAACAGGTTATAATTTGTAGTATATAAGAAGAAAAAGACTGTTCCAGCACCAGGAGCAAAACAGTAACAATACAGTTATATGACAAGAATCTGCATAACTAAGCGTATGCTAAATAGTCAATTTTATATATGAGATAGCCAAGATTATTGTCTATTAAATGATGGTAGTCTCATGTTTAAAGTTGTAGTGGAGATAGAGATATGAAACCTGAAAGTCAAAAGTTCAACACATTGTTATCCTACTCATCAGTTTATAAGTCAAAAGTTCAAAACATTGTTACCCTTTTTCTTGTCAGTGTATATGAGAACAGGTTAGAAAGAGCCTTGCATGTCATGGTTAGTTACTTGAAATTAATTTACTGGGCAATGGGTAGCCCAGTAAATGGATAGAAATGGAGCAGTCAGACAGTGAAGTCGAAGATGTATTGAAAGGGGAAAGAGTGCTAGACATGAGTCCACAGAGAAGGATGTTACAGTACTCTAGGCAAGAGATGATGAGGGCATGGACAAACATTTTTGCAGAGTCAAAGTCAAGAAACAAGCAATTCAGGATTTTTTTATTAGGTGGAGGCAGCAGGAGGTGGTAAGGGCTTGAATGTGCAGTTTGAAAGACAAAGTCAAAGAATATCCCACAGCAGGGAAGCTGTGGTACTGAGGAAAGAGTGGAGCCCTTCACTGCGATGGATAGATCTGACTTAGAAGCTGAGTGGGTTTGCGGAAAAATGAGTATGAGAAACCGGAAGGAAAAGTCATTTTGGACTTAATATTGACTAATAGGCCTGACAGAGTAACAAAGGTTCCGGATGAGGTACACCTAGGAAATAGCTACCACTATATAATAAATTTACACTTATCCTTCAATAGAGTATTTTGTTGAGGAGCCACAAAAACTTTTAACTTCAGGAAGGCTAAATTTAATCTGCTGAGAGGCCCATAACCGATTTGACTCGGACAAGATCTTCAAAAATAAAAGTACAAATATATGAGAGATACATACCTAATGGAAATAAAATGACTAGAAACAGGAAAAAAATAATGTGGATCAACAGATTTGTAAAGTAGACAGTAGATAACAAAAAGAAAGTGTTTATGCTACTTAAACAGGAGGACAGTGAAGAAGCACTAAAAAACTTTTAGGAAAAAGCTAAAATATGCAAAAAAAGGATTAAGACTGCAAAGCTGAAAACATAAAGACATCTTGCCTCAGAGTAAAACTAAGCCCAAAATATTATTTAACTATATAAATAGTAAAAATATTAAAACTGAAAATATTGGCCCTTTGAAAAGTAGTGAGGGAGGTATAATAGAGGGCAATGACGAGAAAGCAAATCTTTTTAACAATTTTTTCTTCACCATATTTACCGAGGAAAATTACCTTCCTGTTGATTTGCAGAGGAATGAGGTAAACTCCCCATTAAGGGCACCATGTCAGAAAAGAAGAGTCACCACGGCAGTATTAAGGCAAATTAAATGAATGGTGTCTGGTATACCTTGCATAGTATAATTGATGCGCCTAATCTAGGCGCATAGCATAACTTAGGCGCATAGCATATCATTGCTAGCATATTTGATGCACCTACTGTCATGCCTGGCATATAATGCACCTAGTTTTGGTGTACTGCAGTTCAATTACAGTTTTTTAGCAAAACAAAACACCAAAAAAGGCGCAGTCCTAATGGGACATGTTGCCATAAATGTTTCTTGCCTAACCCAGGAAGAAGTGCAGCTCCGCCTTAAGAAAATTTAGATCACCAGGACCTGATTGTATACACCCCATGTAAGTCATGTCATAGGTAGGCCTCTGTTTTAAATATTTATGGACTGTATAGTAACTGGGTATATCTCAAAAAAGGATTGGTGCATAGCAAGTCTAGTGCCAGCTTTCAAAAGGGGTCAAAAAGTGATCTTGGAAACTATAGGGCGGTAAGTTAAACCTCTGTTACCAGTAAAATGTTTAAATGTTTTCTAGGTGATGCTAAACTGGAGTATCTTACTGAAAATAAATGTATAACGCCATTTCAGCATGAGCTGATGAAGGATCGGTCCTGTCAAATGGATCTCATCAGCTTCTAAGAGGAGGTTAGTTCTAGACTGGATCAAGGTGAGGCACTAGATGTCATATACAGTATCTGTTTTTTTTCTACAGCATTTGATACTGTGCCACATAATAGGTTGGTAAGTAAAATGAGATTGCTTGGACTTGGGGAAAATGTTTGAAAGTGGGTAAGCAACTTGCTCAGCGATAAAAAACAAAGGGGGGATTAAAGGGTACTTTACCCAGAGAGATTAGCAAGATTGGGGTTATTTAGTATAGAGAAAAGATTGCCTTTGGGGAAATAATAAATATGAAATATAAAAAAAATTTTTAAAAATAAAAAATTTTTAAAAATTTTTTTAAAAAATTTTAAAAAAAAATTTATTTTTTTAAAAAAAATAATTAAAAAAATTTTTAATTAAAAAATTAAAAATATTATTTTTATATTAAAAATATCTTTGGCCAAGGGGGGTTTTTTTTTTTTTTTTATTTTTTTAATCGGGGGGAAAACTTTGGTAATTTTTTAGAAAAAAAAGGGGGGCGTTCTCTAATGTTTTTTGGGGAGGGAAAAAAGGTTTTTTAAAAAAACCTAGAAAGGGAATTTATTTACCGGGGAAAGGGGGCATTTGAGACTGTGGAACCCTGGGGGTTTTTTTTTCCCCCCCCTTTCCCGGGGCCCAAACCGGGCGGGTAACCCTCTAACCGGTTCAAAAAAGGCCCCCTTGATGATTTTAAAAAAAAACCCAATTTTTGGGGGGGGTTTCACAGCTTGTCCCCAGGCCCTGCTTCTCTTACTTTTTAATTCAGTTTTTTGGGGGGGTATTGGAATAATTCCAGTGTGTGTCCAATGCGCTGCATATACTTTTAATGCTATCTCCCCATTTTTTCTTCACCCACATTGAATACCCAAAGGGTTATCAAAGCCGGGTTCCTGTTGTTTTCCCATTTAAAAAAACAGTGTTTTTTTCAATCCAAATACCACTTAATTTTTTGGTTCTATTTTTTTTTTCGCAATTTAGATCCAGGGGTTAAATTAAGCTTTTTCTGTTTTGGTCACAAAAAAGAAACTTCTTTTTAAACCGCCAAAAAAAAATTTTTTTCCTGTAGCAAAATTTCCCAAAACGAAGGTTTTTAATTACAAGTTTTTCTGTTTTGTGTACCGAAAAAAATTCCCACGCCTTTTTTAAACATGTTTCCCAAACCCTGGAAAATTTTTGGGGTTGCCCCTTTCTTTTTGCGAAATTTAGACCCGGGGGTTTTTAATTTAAAGCGTTGTTTTCGGGGTGGTCACTAAAAAAAAACGTTTTTTTTTTCCCAACCGCCAAAGAAAAAATTTTTGCCTGTAGCAAAAATTAATAACCAAAGGGTTTAATTACAAGTTTTTCTGTTGTTGTGTAATAAAATAAAAGCCATTTTAACACCCCTACAAACCGGGGTTTTAATTTTTTGGGTTTGCTCTTTTTTCTTTTGCGCAATTTAATAAGGGGGTTTTAAAAAAGGTTTGGGTTCCCCTTTGTGGTCACTAAAAGAAACTTTTCCTTTTTCAACCCCCAAAAAGAGAAATTTTGCCCTGTAATAATTAAAAAACCAAAAGGTTTAAATTTTACAAGTTTTTCTGTTGTTGTGAAACCAAAAAAATTTCACCCCCTTTTTTAACACCTAAAAACTGGTAATTTTTTGGAAAGCATTTTTTTTGCGCAATTTTACACCCCGGGGGTTAACTAAGTATTTTTCGGGCATTTTAAAACTTAGTGAAAGAAAGTTTTTTTTTTCCCCCGCCCAAAGAAAAAAATTTTCCCTTAAAAAAAATTTTCCCATTTCCAAGGGTTTAATTAAAGCCTGTTTGGGGTTTTTATTTTCAGAAAAATTAAAAAAGTTTTTTTTAAAACGGGCACATCCAAGTAAATTTTTCCCCGGGGCCCCATTTGTGGAGCGCAATTTATACCCAAAGGGTTACCCAAGCTTTTTTACGGGGTTCATTTGGAGCCCAAATATAGGGTGTGTTTTATGATAAAACAGATATCTTCATAAAAACAGTTCGGTACATTTTAGAAAAAACAGTATGCCCAGACGAGGGGGGCCCGGCTTTTCCCTGCGATTTGCAGTGGAACAAACTTTCCCGGGGAAAACCCCCAAGGTGAAAGCACAAAAGGGGGAAAACCTCGCAGCAGGGGTCACTCGTTAGGCCAAAAAATGCCGTTTTCTTTAAGGGCCGTGTGTTTTTCAGAACCCAATGGTTCTTGTTTGGTTGACTAGGTCTTTCCCATTCTTCCCCAATGACATTGACCCCCAAACCCCCAAGGGTTCGGTGGGAACGCCCGGGGACCCCAAAAACCCCTTAGTTGGCGGGGCCCGGGAGGGGGGCCGGGGGCCCTAAAATGTCCTCAAAACCCCCCCTCTGTCCCCCTTTTCCCCTCCGCCAGAAAATCTATAGGGTTGGTTGGGTAAAGGTTCACAAATATAGCGAGGTGAACAATTTTGAGGAGGGCAGTCAGCAGCTCTTGGCACCCGAAGAAAAGGGGGGCCAATTTTCCCCCCTTTTGCATTAGGGGGGAAAAATATAGAGGGTGGGGGGTTGGCATGGGAGGTCATGTTGTGAGGGGCCCGCCCCCGCATACCAAGCCGGTTTGATGAGGCAGAAAGTGACGATAAAACCCAAAAATAGATGATATGTAAAAACCGCACTTGGGATGGGGTGAACCCAAAGGGGGCTTAATCATTTCGGGAAGAAGAGGGTTTTCGCAGGCCCAAAAAAAGTAGTGGCACGGGGGCTCGCGAGGAAAGCGGGGCAGAAAGTCCACTCAGTGCGGAGTTTTGGCGGTAAAAATTGATACTCGGGGGTTTGTGGCAGTTCTTTGCTAAGACCCCCGGGAGGAGCCGAATAGGGGTAAAATTTTGAATCTGTGGGCAGAAAGTGAAGCATGGCAGGGCCCACGTTGGCCCCCACGGGCCCTCATCCAAAAAAGCAGGTCCCCCCATCCGGGGGCCCGGGGGAAAAAGTGGCCAAGTTTTGGGGTCCATCCCGCCCCCGCAACAAAAAAAACCCGCAGGGAGCGGCCCAGTGGACGATGCCATTGCAGCCCCGTCAAGGCTCCACCCCCCCTCGCAGAAGGGAGCCCGTTTTCTTTCCCATCCCTCTCCCAGTCCAGACGTCCCGCTCCTGCTACTCATGGGCCAAACAAATCGTTCAAACGAGACAACGTAGCGTCCAACCATCCTAAGGTGGGAGAAGGAAAACCCTGCTTCCCCGCCAAATTGTTGGGACTCAGTCCCCTCCCCCTTTTCCCAAAAGGGTTTGGGTCTGCAAACCCTTTTAGAGAACTAATGGCCCTTTTGCCCAAACTGAGAAAGGGGAAAAGCCATAATTTATTTTTCCAAAAAAGGGAGGGACCAGCACTTCCTAAATATTTTGGGCCCAAGGGGGGGCCCGTCCCTTTAAAATTATCGGGTTTTTTTCCAAGGTGCAAAGGCCCGCGGGCGTTGGAGCCCGTAATACGGGGCAGGGCCGTACATGTTTCCTTTACGGCCCCCCTGGGGGAATGTGCTTTCCCGCCCAGGAAAACCAACCCAAATTTGGGCCCCAGACGGGCTTTCCCCCCCTCCACTTTTCAAAATACGGCTCCTTTCGCCAATGGCCCCTCCCGCTCATCCCCACCACCACCATCTCAGCCTCCAAAAGTACGGGTCCATCATTTCCACATGTGTAGGGCACAGGGTTCACGCAGTTCTTTCACCTGGTTTTCCCCCCGGCAAAAAGAAATACACAGGGGGGAAATGCTTTTGCGTTTTTTTCAGCAAGAAATCGATGTTTGGCTTTCTCCCGGCCGAAAAAACTTTTCAAAAAATCCCCCCGGAACCCATTGGGGGGGGTGGTGGGAAACAATGGGGAAATTTTTGGCCCTGAACTTCCCCATCCAAAAATTCCCAAAATGGGCCAAAGGAACCCCCCTTTTCCCCGAGTTGGGCAGGGAAGGGGCGGGGGTCCCCCCAACCCCCGGTTTTCCCCCCCCCCCAACCCCCCAGCTGATATTCGATTTTTTCCACCCCCTTTGGGAAATTCCCGCCTGCACATGTTTGGGGCCGACTGTATGAACAGAGAAAGTCATTAACGATTTTTTGATGATCCAGGCGAACAGGAGTACTCCCCTGTGTAACTTTGATGTCAGCCATGGCAGCTCATGCGTGAACCTGCCGTTTGCTGAGGCCATTCGAGATGGACGTTATTTGTCAGTCCCCAGTACTACGGGATGAATAACGTCATTCCATGCTTCATGCCCCTGGGAAAACAGATGCTAAAAAATCTGTCTGGGCAGGGACTGGAGACGTGGCGACTACATCTGCGGCCCATGAGTCCGGTGGGGACTAAACTGGGGGAGGAGGACATTGGAGCAAAAGCATTGTCTGGTGAAATGAGTGAATTTTCTACCCGGGTTTGACAAGAGAAGGAGGACAGGAGCAGCTGGAGGAGGTGGGATGGAGATGAGGAAGACGAGGCAGATGACCCGCAAGCACCTGGCAGTATACAGTGGAGATGGAGGCAGGGTCCCTCGGAGTCACTTGTGCAGATGGCCCGCAGCATCTGATTTGCCTGGCTAGTGACGCCGAATATCACCATCCGGCAGAGGGATGACTTCTGGCTCTCCCCCCTTTATTGGACCCTCGCTACCGGTCCAAAATGGGAAGCCTTTTTCCCTAGCTGCTGAAGGGAGGACAAACTCAAAACTATAGGGAAATCCTCCGTAGTCAGTTGGCGCGCCTATGTCGGCACGTCCCTCCTCTGACAGGTCTGACCGGGGGGTTCTTCAACCCTTAAAGTACTACTGCCGCGGCTGCTGGGGAAGGTGGGGGGGTAGGAGCAGTCCCAGCTCCATCAGCAGCAACCTAGTCTGTAGTCACTGATGAGCAGCTTCCCTTTACCCGCCTAGTGAGGAGGGCAGTCGTCAGCAAACAGCAGGACCTGGGGCAGTCCCTGAACCAAAGGTGGGGCCTACTTGGACCCGCACTCTGCCACCCCAGTTAGAAGATCCCCTGGGGCTACTGGGCAGCCAAACTGGATGTGTGGCCGCAACTTGCCGAGTTTGCAGTGGAGAAGCTTGTCCCGCCCAGCCAGTAGTGGGGGCATCAGAGCGGGTGTTCATCCGGCGGGGCCATCGTACGCCAAGGAGAACCCCCTTGTCCACGGGAAATGTGGAACGACTGACCTTTATCAAGGATGAATCAGGCGTGGATCGGCCAGGATTTCCACACACCAATGCCTTAGGCGTCAGACTACATCAGCCATGACCTTCACCAAAACTGTGAGAAATGAGTCCTGGGTTCAAACTACCCGCCTCAGGCACTATTCTGATGCCGCCACCGCCTGATGCCACCCCATCGCTGCCAGTTTCTCCATCTGCCACCAACCATCTTTACCAGGGACTGGTATTGCCACCCACCTCCATACTCTGTCTTGTGCCACTCTATGACCTCATGCTGCTGCTGTTGTGGTGCCGTGACATCCACAAATGTGTCATTGTGCCACTCTCTGACCTCATGCTGCTGCTGCTGTTGTTCTGCGGTCAAACCCCCACACCCTGTCATTGTGCCACTCTTGACCTCATGCTGTTGCTCCTGCCGTCACCTCCACTTTCTGTCATTGTGCCAATCTGTGGCCTACTACTGTTTTGCCACCTCCAGAATGTCTTTGTGCCACTTTCTGACCTCATGCTGCTGCTGTGACTGTTGCCGTGCCCTCCACACGTGTCATTGTGCCACTTTTTTGACCTCATGCTGCTCTGCCGTCACCTCCACTCTCTGTCATTGTGCCACTCTGTGGCCCACTACTGTTTTTGCCACCTCCAGAATGTCATTGTGCCACTGTCTGACCTCTGTGCTGCTGTGGCCTGCCGTGACCTCCATATCACTCCTGTCATTGTTTCCACTCTGTGCCTATTCCCGTTTTTCCACCTCCAGAATGTCATTGTGCCACTGTCTGACCTCATGGCTTGCTGCCGCCAGTCATCCACTCCCCGTGTCCATGGGGCCACTCTGTGGCCTACCCGGCCCACCGTTTTTGCCCCCTTCAGATGTCATTGTGCCACTCATCTGACCTCATGCCTGTGCTGACCGTCACCTCCACCTTGTCATTGTGCCACTCTGTGGCCTACTACTGTTTTTGCCACCTCCAGAATGTCATTGTGCCACTTCTGACCTTATGCTGCTTGCTGCCGGACCTCCCCCTTGTCATTGTGCCACTGCTGACCTCATGCTTGCGCTGTGCTACTGCCGTACCTCCACTTTGTCATTGTGGGCCCCTCTGTGGCCACCCCCTGTTTTTGCCCCCTTAAAAATGTCATTGTGCACTTCTTCCTATGCTTTTTGCTTTATGCCGTCAAAAAACACACTGTGTCATTGGCCCTCTTTGGCCCCACTCTGTTTTTGCCCCTCCAATTTTTCTTGGCCACTTTCTGACCTCATGCTGTGTGGGTGCCCCCCGTCACCCCCACACCTGCAAAATGTGCCACCTGGCCCCCACTTTTTTTTCCAGCTGTCCTGCCTGACTTTTCGGTACATTCCCCCTTCCCTTTTTTGTATTTGCCCTCTTGTGCCCAGGGGAATTTTTATTTTAACATTTTTGAGGGGGGGCGGCAT